>JAJHUR010075665.1:0-26769 GCA_027495735.1 Lutjanus campechanus | reverse complement strand
TCAGTTGAAATAAAATGATTAATAGCAGGAGTACATTCAAAAGAGTAAGCTAATGTTAACTGATTATATGTCCTTTCTAAATGTGCGGCCTATTTCAAGGGTGTTCAATGTTTTTCAGGCCATAGACCCCTTAGAGCAGGGACCCCCTACTACTATGTTACTTTGAATATTTTGGGGTCTTCCCTTGTCTGTGCTGACCTGTGTCCACTAAATCTGCAGCAATTGTAGTGTGGCTAATGTTAGCTGCGTTAGCCTCACCCTCTGCACTTTCACCCGGTGGTTTCTGAGGTGGAGTGGAGGGTGTGTCAGAGTGTGTTGTAGTTACAAAATGATCCATTCTGGCTCACAAGAGCACTCTTGGGATGATAATGTTGGTAACTGGTTGATATATTTAAATAATATGTAGTGAACTAGTTCGCCGTTTAAAAGATTATGTAAGTTAGCTAGCACACCTGATTGCAGGAGGATTCATGGGTAGCCTTTTGTCACTGTTGTGTGTAAATAATTTATCTTATCTTATCTTGTGTTAATGTTAATTTTCAGACATTTAATAAACATATTTAAAACATATTTTAAAAAACACATTTTTAACCTTGTTAGCATGTCCACGTGATGTGTTTAATGTGTTACAAGACAGAGGTGAAATAAGCAGTAAACACCATGTCTAATAAATTTTCCTTTGAAACTGCAGTCTCAAAAAAAACAAAACAAAACAGATTCAGTCAGACTGGGTATATGATGTCATAAACATAAGGAACCAATCCCGCTAATCGAAGGGGGTGGCGCTATACATATAAAAAGTGGTGATGCCCAGCCTGCAAGAGAAGCTGCAAGTAGCTAGTTACCGTGATTAGCTAGCAAAACAGAGGGGAAGCCAGGTGCAGCAACTTAGAGCTTAGAGGTAGGGGTTGGGGGGTGTGGAGAGGGCGGGGGCTATTTGCATATTCATAAATCCTTGAATACTAGAAGAAGGCAATGTGTGGTGCTGTATGTAAGCCATTTTAACAAGGTATTTGAACTTATTTTGCCAAAAAATAGAATATATATCAGACACGATTTATAACTTCTTACAGAACATTTTATACTGTTTAAAACATGACTGGAGGTGGACTTTTATGTTTGTAAAACAAACAAAACAAAAAAAGTAGCTCTGAGGACCTGCTACGGGGCTGCAGACCCCCTGTTGAAGACCCTTGGCCTATTTGAGTTGACAGCGTCTTTTTTTCCTTCAGTGAGAAACACCAGGCAGGGTTAGGGTTCGGAGTATTTCATTAGGAAACTCAATACTTATAATCACGCTATAATTATATAGTATTATAAGAGTGATTTGAATGCATTATAAAATGATTATAATGTATTACAACTGAGAATTTTAATACACTATGATCTTTGCAAAAATAAAAAAAGTCAGCGAGTGACCAGCAATTTAAGAGTCATTGTGATACTTTACCTTAAAGTTAGTCATTATAAAGTTCTTTATAATGTGTTGCGATTATTGTTATAAAGCATTATGAATATTTATGAGTGCTTCTAACTATAATTATACAGTGCTAGTATGTTTCTAATGCATTATAGATATGTGCGTCATAGAGTGCACTTTATTAAGGAGTAAGACGAATTTCATTCTTGTGTTAAGACATAAATAATTGATAATCCTTTAAAATTCTGGTGCATTAAAACTTAACATATAGAGCATATTGTGCTCATCTGAGGCTCATGAGCGGCGAGGATCATGTACGATTTTTTCCCTGATGTTTACAACGCTCAGGCTTAACCAAATGACAACTGTAAGCCGTTAGAGAGGTTTCTCATTTTTGTCAGTTTACTTAAGACAGCCTTTCCTCCATTAAATGACGTCAAACAGCCACTGGAAGACTAAATAGGGCTTTTTAAAGTCTGTTGCCGTCTACACAACTGTCCTCACGCTGTTCTTAATGGGAGACGTGAAGTCCCTCCTCCTCGGGTTGATGAAGGGAGAAAAGTGAAGGGGCGGAGATGCTTTATATTGTCAATTTAAGAGGCAAAAATGTTGCCTTAAAAGTCTCTGTTTAGGGTATGAACCACGTAGATGTTTCCCATAAAATGTTATTGATAGAGGAGGGGACAAGAGCAGAGAGTGAGAGTGTGTAAATGGAGGCCTCAATCTGCCTGCTTCCTCTTGAGGGACCACACACTTTATGGATCACTTCCTCCTCCTCTCTGGTCCAAGAACGGCCTGACGTGTGTCGGCGCCATGCTCTGTGATGGCAACCAGGATAAACGGTACAAACAGCGGGGGATACATGGCAGCTTAAAAGCCTCTGTCCCAAATAAAAGTTACAAAAAAACAGACCCAGGCAGAGGAGGCTGTCAGAATCTAGAGATGAAGACCAGCCATGTAAGATGCGAGCTGATTGGACAGAGCCGGGATGAGGCAGAGCAGCTTCTTGGGTACAGGAAGTCTGCTGTGGTGTCCTGTCTTCTCTCCGTCTCTCCGTCCGTTTAGGTGCCAGCTCGCCTGTCTGCTGTCTTTGTCTGGGTGCCGCTTTGAGCGCCAACTCCCCGCTATAGGTCAGCCAACATCGAGCTGGGATCTCATTCTCTCCTTTTCATCACGGAGCTAAATCGTGTTTTACAGTAAATCACCTGACAAGTGATTCAGAAAAACTGACTTTTATGAAGGTCTGCTGAAGTTTGTAGGATTTGGCCTCAGGAGAGGAAAGTTGACTTGCATGCTTCACTGAAAGCCCACAGCTGTTGGCGGATTCTGAGTGGTACCCTAAATTGTTCCGTAGCTTTTCATCCTTGATGATTGTTTGTGTCTGGCATTTGAAAGGCCAATAGCATGTACTTCAGATTCCTCTGTGTATGAAGTCCTCCCTACACAGCCAGACACATTCTCCAATAGCATATTTACACCCCAGGAGAATAAAGTGGTCTGCCAGCCTGCAGTGTCACTAAATTATTACATACAGCTTGGAATGTGACTTTCTCTCTTGCCTGATACTCATTCTGACACCTAAACACAACATCAGGGCCATTACAAAGTACCGATACCAGTGCTCACTTTTCCCCAAATTTAAAATCTTTAAACTTCACTACATGGAATTTATTCTGATAGACTGTAATGTAAAAAGGCAACACTTATCTAAAAATAGAGGTGTTTTTTAACCTACATTAACTGATGTTTTGGCCACTTAGGGGCCAGAATCATCCAGTTGTAAACAATATATTGTGCAATGCAAAATGAGAGCTGACTAACCTATTCACGTCCACTGTGCATTAAAATGTATCAATTATGAAATGTGCTCTAAATTACTGTGTCGCAACACAGCTGGGGTGAAGACATTTAGCCACCTCGCTCATTGTGTAACAGTAAACCAGCACAGAATTACATCTACCAACATAAACCACCACGCTCTGAACAAACACATTGCAGACGCGTCGCAAATGCTTGACAAGCAAACACATTTGCATTTTGGAAAATAGAATAGCAAACTTAAACTCTCTGCAGTGCATCATGGGAAATTATGCAAATGAGGTTCGTCTCTCAGCTGCACATGTTAATGTTACAAGCCAGAATCCCACAACACCCTTTAATGGTTGAAGGACATCATTACACGAGTTACATTACACAAACTATACAAGCTTTCCAGACTCCGCTCTGTTATAGACTTTATAAATAGTGGATGGAGCTTCTGGGTCTTAAAAGTGAAGCCAACTTCTTAAACCTGCATTCTTTTTTATGACCAGCAGGGGACGACTCCACTGGTTGCAAAAAGAAATCCAATTGTATGCAAGCTTATGAGGAATGACTCTACTTCTCGCTTAATTTATTACCTCACGATTTCCTAATGAGTTTATGGTCTCAATCGCTGGTTTCAAGTCTTCTTCTATACAGCATGATGTTCATTTATGTACATCATGGTCCCAGTCAGAGTAAAATAGACAACATCTACAGGGTTTTTCCTGGCTCAGAATGAAGGAGGTACCCTCCTGATAATGTGCTCACACGTGCATGTGTACTGTACCTTCACCTGGGTCAAGCAAACATATTTTTTTACAAGCAACATATTTTAGGAGTTCTACTGTCTTTGTGCCTTCGCCTTGGCTCCTCGTCCTATCCCAACTCTGCTTCTCTCTGACACCACCGGTCGTTTCAGCTTCTTGTGGTTGTGCTGCTGCTGCTGCACTGCTTACAGACTTGACAAAATTACTGTGTCTCTTAAGTAACATTGTGACTGACAGGTCTCTACCATGGCGACCTCGCCAGCTCCACCCTCTCATCCAAATATGGTCACTTCTGGCTCCAAAAAAAACCCAAGATGGTAACAGCCGTAATACCAAACATGAGGCTTCCAAACAGTCCATAAACCAATGGCTGATGTCACAGTGGTTTTACACTTTGTTTCACCAAATTCCTGAGGGAAATATGTGGCTCTTTGTTTGTTAAATGCTCCAGTATGTTCACCAGCTTGTTGCTAACTTCCTCTGTCTGACATTTGGTGCCGAGCAGGTAGTGTGCATTTTTTTTCCACTGAAAACAGCTGACTGGTGAGGGCAGTGAGAGTGAACCAAAGCAACCAGAAGTTGTCATCCATTGTTAATGTAGAAATAGTTGATATAACTGCTTTAACAATGTTGTTCTAGACCAGAGGTTATTAAAGCGGGCCTCCTCAGGGGGGCTCCAAACAGTTTCAGGGGAGGCTCAGTGAGTGGAAATGAAATTAATTTACATTTACTCTAATAATGCTTCACCCCCAGACAAGTTTTTTATCATATCCTGACCTTAAGGAGGAAAACCTGTCAATTTTTCTTCATTTTCTTCACAAACCAAAACCAACCATCAAAAACATACAGCCTCTATATAGTTTTTTTTTTCTCAGACTGCTACAGTTTGCGAGATAAAGCACGAGTCCTTGTTGTCTTCTGTGCCTCTCTTCTCTATCAAGCTTGTTAAACATGTAAACATTCAACATTCATAATTCAGAATGGCCTCCAGTCATTAAACATGTTCCCCAGGCTCTGCACAGTGGCTGCTCACTGTGCCAACCACTTAGGATGGGTTAAATGTACTGCAGAGAACGAATTTCCCTGCGGGGATCAATAAAGGATAACTCAACTTAAAAGAAGAACATCTATGCAGCACCTCAAAACAACTCATTGACTAACGTGCAGCCGTGATTAAATGAATGAATGTGAGAGCGGAAACACTTTATTTTGCTCTGACACTTAAGAGAAACTGTCAACTGATCATCCCCACTTCTACAACCACATATTGCCAGTGGATTGTGAATTTTGCTCGGGTTAAAGATGCCATAACAAAGCATCAATAAGGGTCATATTTGCTAAACCTCAACTATGAACTTATATATGTGCCTTCAGCGGGTCTCAGATAATCTTATCAATCACATTTTGTTGCTACACAGTGAAAGCTAGGACCTTCAAAATGTCAACTGCTCAAAGCCTGAAAAAACTGGCTTGTCTTTAGCTTGACAGTCGTGCATTTTTTACTTCATTTAGTTGGCTTGGAAAGAGTTTCATCAGCACGTGTGTCATGGGATTTTGTCATCCCATAAAGGTCCTTGTGATCTTTCAGAACCGGAGTTGCACAGTTTCTCCCAGCAGTGATGATTCCTTTTGAGGGTTGTTCCAGGTAATTAGTTATTTAAACATACAGAACACGGCCGACCGTACGCTGCAGTCAATAAGAATCTGTTTGATTGTTGTTTGTGATTATGCTTTTGGAAAAGGTTGTCCATTACCCTCATCCTTTTTCCCGACTGGAAAGTTGCAGTGAAGCACTTTACCCATGACCCCCTGTTTCCCTGACAAGTGAATAGAGCCTAAGGATCTGTTTCTGGGCCTGAGCTCCCGACAGCATTCCTCATGTTTAGGAAAACATGTAAACTGACGTCGAAAAAATAAAAGTGAGCAGTCAGCTCCCTTGGCCTTTCTCGGCTGGCCCAGATGCACATATGAAAGCTGACTTTTGTGTGCTGGACAACTCTCATACAAGGTGGACGGCCGGTGTTTTTCCTGGCAAGTCTTGCACAAACACAGACCAATTACACTGGGCTGCCTGGTGTGTCAAGCCATGATCTACAGTTTTATTTTGCATTATTTGAGAAGGCTTAGGAAATACATCTGTACTCCGCAGAACAAGAGAGACAGAGATACATAATAGAAGTTCCTGCAGTTTCCCTGGGTTAGCATAAATCTCAGGCTCAAGCAGGTATCTAGTGTCTAAGACAAGCAGCACGTCCCACGCCAGCTAACTGCCACATGGTCTGAGCGAGCTGCGGTGGCAGCAGAGCCGCTTTGAAAACTTTGATCTAAAGTATTCAAAACTCATACATGCAACTTTCCTAACTCTGCTGAATATATATGCAATAAAATGTGTGGCTCCTTTCCCACTCAAACCTTGGAATTGCATTATTCATCTGAGGCAGTGTTTCAACCCTCTCTCTTTCTCTGCCCGCAGTGCTCCCACCCACACCCGTGAATTAAGCACCCGTCTTCTGATTCAAATCCCAATATTCTTCCCCATCGTTCTCTCCAAAAACTGAGCCTGACTAGTGCGCACGTGTTCTGTCTGTATGTGCATGGTGGAGACACATGAAAGCATTTTTACCTAAACATGTCAGAAAGTCTTGGCAGATTGAGATATGATGAGTTTGCCCGCAAAAAAATGTACAATTGTGTATTATATGTAGTGATAAAGGAAGTACTAGGAGTAAGAAGTGTTATAACGTTATATTGTTTGATTATAATTACTAATGCATTAATGTATGAGCAGCATTTAGCTGTTGTAGCTGGTCGAAGTGGAGCTAATCACCACTAGGGGTCTCTCTCACATTAAAACAACATGAAAAGACGTGATGTGATGTTGTGAAGTGCTGTGGGATCATGGGAGTTGTTGTCTTCACTTTTGAACAACCACCATAGCTGATAAAAACCCATCTGACATGACTCAAGAAGACATCGTGTTCATCGATGAATGCACATGGTACGTTTAGTCTCGTGCACCGACTTCCTTCCTCAGTCTCTGACGTGTTCAGATGTAGCCCATTTTTTAGCTAGCAATGGCTAGCAGGAAATGCTGTATGCTAATGCGGGAAAAGTTAATGCTATAAATGCGATAATGTAAATGCACAACCCATCAAAATATATGGTATATGGCTAGCATTTTTAGGAATTTTAATGCAGAGCTGTTTCACATGAGAGCTTTTTTTAATGCGTCATATTTTATGAGCTCACCGTTTTGTTTCTTTAAATGGAAAATCATAATTTGTAAGGTAACTTTGTGCAACATTTCCCCGCGCTGCGTAATGTCATTCAGGTCTAAGGTAGCATAAAACTAAAATACTCTAAAGTTAAGTTCAAATACCTTAGAATTGTACACTAATGCATCTGTTTGCATCTGTTATGATTGGAATGACATGCTGCCATTTGACGACCATCTATATGATAAAAAATTCTGCTGAAGCACACTTTATTGATTTGTTTAGTTGTTCAATAATGTTTTCTAGAGATACATTTTAAATTTGATGTCTGATAAAGATTGTTTGCTTTACATCTAGAGCTGCCAAAATTATTCAGACACTTTCTCTTGCTTGAAAATGAGGAAGAACCAAGAATCTGAATATCAAAACCAAAACAGCTATTAACAGTCTTAGTACAAACTTATTTCAAGTTTATTCTAAGCTCCCGTATGCATGTACTGTGTATAGACACTTGTTATGGTGTGACATTTTATAACCCCTCTTCTACATACAGTATGTTATAGTCTCCGTGTCTGGAGAGTCAGCAGTGTTATTTACCAACAAGCACAGAAGGACGGTGTCAGACAGAGGCTGTCCTCTTCAACAGTGGACTGTAGTGACCTATAAGCAGTTGGTTAGGCCTGTCTTTATTATTACAACCAATCATATACATCCATACACATTAGCCAGTAGGGCACTTATGCAAATGGGTTGGCAGCATGTTGATATTATATGAATACTGTCAAGTTTGGATATCGTTGTATCGTGATATGGAATAAGTGTTGTCTTTTCCTTGTTTTAAAGGCTGCATTACCATCAACGGTTCTGTTTACCCACTTAGTCATTATATCCACATTACTAATGATTATTTATCAAATATCTCATTTTTGCAGTGAACAGTTCTTGTCAGTGTTTCCTATAATGTTTTGGGATTAATGTTGCTGCTGCATTAATGTGTATGTTGCAGGTTGAGCTCATTTTAACTATTTTATATACTTTGGGTAGTTTTATCTACAGCAGTTCATTATATTCCATAAGATTATCATATGTTTGTGCTATTTGAGAATTTTTGAGGTATGTTATTTTTACAGAAAATTGATATACAGTATGTACAGTATATCACGGAATAGCCTAAAAATATCAAGATATTATTTATAGACTATATCGCCCAGCCTGGGTATATGTTGGTGTGAATCAGACTAATCATCCCAGACTGGCAGAGAGTTTTGACCCTGTTTAGCCCTTTCTCCCTTCTACATACACCTTTGAAGTAGATGAAACTGATGCCCGAAACCCCTTCCCTGCTTTTACTGTATTTGTCATCAAACCAGAGGGGATTTACAGTTTGCATTGATAATATTGCCACTGTTTCATCATCTTTGGCTTGATGATTTTATTTCAGTAGATATAGATTCATAAAATGTTATATGATATATCTAAATCCTGTTGCCAGTGAATCCCTGGATTGTACATGATTTAAATTGGAAAATTGATGGGAACATTTTGGCAGATGTTGAAATCATTGACCCAGACTCATACATAATGCAGCTGGCTCTGCTGTAGGTTCCTGCTCCATTTTTGCCCTGATTGTGTAATTCAAGATAGCACAGACTAATTACAGTTTGGGCAACAACGTCGGGTCGCATCCGTGTTTTTTAGAGTGAAGGAGGCTTGTTGATTCCTCTGGTGTCCGGGTCAGAAGGCCACTGTTCTGCGAGCGACTAAATAACTGTTAGGAAGTGTATGCACGTGCATGTCTGTGTATATTCTGTTCTCTGTGTGTGTGTGTGTGTGTGTAGATGGGTGTCCACAGCACCTCAGCGGAAACTTGGCCACGAGCCGACCGTTGCCCATGAGGGCTGGTAAACACTCAGTGATGGATCTCACTCTGCACACAAGTGCCAAGCACAATGTAAACTTGTTTCCATCACTCCATTCAGCCTCATTTTTCCCCTCTGTTCCTTAGTCTTTCAACTCTGAATCACACTGTATTTTATATAGAGTGTATAAATAATCTAATAGTTTGTAGCTCTATCTGATTTTTGTGTTTCAGTTCCTGTCAAAGCGTGACCAAAAAGACAGCTGCTCTTGATATACAGTTATATTTAAGATTATTCAAAGCTATTTGCAACCAGGTTTGCCTGAAGGCGTAAATCAAGTGTAAGGTATGTCATTAGTTCATTCATATTACATACGAGGAGAGCATATAGGGGCTGCGGGTTGAAGTGGTTTAATGGTAAACAACTCTGCAGGAAAGCAGCCTCTGACATTCACACTTCCTGAGTATGCATCAGATCTGTCAGCCGCGGCAGCAGAGGCCAGCGTGGGTCTGAGCGAGGTCACATCAGATGACTGCCCCCCCCCCAGCCCCCCACCCCATGCAGCATCCATCCAAACCAGATGTCTGATGAATTGCTCCTCATAAAAGGATTCCTCTTTTACAATGGACCGTGGCATTGCCAAATAGGGTAAGACGGTTATGTGTTCGTTCCCCCAGTCGTTAAAATTCTTACGTGTAATTCAGAATGGCCTCTAGTCATGTTTGTAAGGACGACTGAAAGAAAATTTCACAATGATCTTCGTCCTCAGATGCTGGGTGTAGCGGCTACCGAGGACTGTAGTGATTCATCTTCATCTGCCTCAAACTACATCTGAACCAGAAAGTGATGATTTTCATGGGGGAAATATGCAGGTTATGATGAGTTTCATTCGTCCTGGCCGTAGACAGTTAACAGGGAAACGAGGACAGCTGTTGTTTTTCACATTTCATAACACGTGTGTTGTTTCAGATATTTCACTTGTTTTCCAGCCTGTATCAATCACCATATTCACATAGTGGCCATTTCTCCTCTGATGTCACGCTCATGGTGGGAAGCTCAAATGTTGTACTGCTGTGTTCCAGGTTGCAAGTCATAAAAGAAAAAGCACAGAATCTGCCAAAGCATGATCATATCACTACTTCCCAATTTATCAGCAACTAAAAACAATGGATAGTGAAAATCTGGAGGGACATTGGGCCGTATTTCAAGCTAAAACAATTTTGATAACCCCATAGCTGCAACAGCTAATATTAGCATTCACCCACATCCCAGCTAACAGAACTGATCAACAATGGAAAAGACAATGGATAGTGAATATCTGGAGGGACATCGGGCCATATTTCACGCTAAAACAATTTGATAACCCATTAGCTACAACAGCTAATATTAGCATTCAACCACGTCCTAGCTAACAGTACTGATCAGCAACTGAAAAGACAATGGATAGTGAATATCTGGACGGAAATCAGGCCATATTTCAAGCTAGAACAACACATTTAATAACCAATTAGCTACCATGAGACAACAGCTAATGTTAGCATCAACATTAGCGCATCGTGGACACGACTTTTAATGCTAAACGTGGATGTAAAATGCACTGCAGCTTGTAATGTTGGCTAACATTAATGTTAAATGTCTTGCTGTCTCTTTACCCGACCTCAGAAATGTTCTGGTTCAGTCACAAACATTATGTGACATTATGCTCACTGGACTGTTAGTTAAAGGAAAAAAAATGCAAGTTCATCTTGTATTTTCTAAGCTAACATAACTCTAACATAAGGTAACCTTGTTTTAGCTTCTTAGCTTACATACTTGGACAAGAGACAGCAAGCTTACACGTTGCAAGCTTGATTATGTCCAGTTATGCTTCCAGGCTTAAATAAACGTGTCCAAGTTGTGAGTTGATATTTAAGAATTGGTTTACGCTTTTCCTATTGTGTCGTATAACACTGTAAAATGGTAATGTTAGCTGGGTAGCAGCCGAATGTTAATGTTAGCTGTTGTCTTACGGTAGCTGATCACTTGAAATATTCCTCGATGTGCCTGAGTTTTCTCTGCACATTGTCTTTTAAGTTGATCAATCAGGAAGCAGTGAAATGATAACCATTTCTCAGATTCTCTTGGTTTATACGACTTGCAACCTGAAACACTGCAATACAACATTTGAGCTGAGTGTGACGTCAGAGGAAAATGGGTCTGCATTATTTTATTTAACATTACCACGGGCAGATATAGTTGTTTTTGGTCAACCTTTTGCCCTGCATATAAAGGATTTGCCTCTAAAATGTAAAAGAGGACCAACAATGTCACAACACAAGTGCACCATAGTATCCAACAAGTAAAATGAATGCTTGTATATCCCTGCTGCTCTCTGGCTGACTTCAACTCCTCTCTCCTTTGTCTTGGACTTATCTTCTGTTTGTAAAGAGCGAATGTTTCTGTTTTTGTCTCCCACAAAATAAACCAGTCAGATGAACCAATCATCTCTTCCAAAGACAAGTTACCCATGGGCTCTGATAAGGTGAAAAAGACAGATGTTGTCGCGAAAATCTGCTCACACTTGGAGCCGGCAGCTGTCCTGTGTGATACACCGCATTGAAAGGGCTGTCTGGCACTCGTGTGAGCATGTGCTGAGAGGTGATGGACAGGACCTGGCCTCCTCCGGCTCCTATCGCTCCCTGTTAGCGCTTCTCCTCCTCCCGTGCGTCCCACTAATCACAACTGACAAGGGATACACAGGACTCTGTCTACACAAATGGATAGAAAAGAGTCGTGCTGACCTGTCTCTGTCTGGGGGAATGACACAGGTAGAGAGAGGATTGAAGGAGGGGGGAATAAAGCTCAAGATTTCAAGAACATCAGCATCGCAGTCCTGCTAAATAAGCAGCTTTTTCTCTGTTTTGAAGGTTGCAGGATTTCCATAAATTAATGAAGGACGTGTCTTATTTCAGAAAAAAAAAAAAAATTTAACAGTAGTTAATGATAAAAGACATAATTTTTTGTTCCTGTTTTAATTGGGTCATAAATGACATGATGTCAATTTAAATGATAATTTTACAAGTCAAGAAAGTTGCAGTTTCACCTAGGTTTGTCACAGTTTAGTTTAGTTTTGTGTGAAATCTCGCTGTCCCTTGTAATTTTGTCTTACCTGATAGTGTTTTGTCCAGCGACACCTGGTCCTTTTATGAGCAGGGAAGCAAAAGTGTGCCACGTGTGACTATATCCAGGTACGAAAATGCACGGGCATCATAGCTTCAGCAGCTGACGTTAGCTTTTGAAGGGAAAAAGTCATGTCGTCACTCATACGACTTTTGGGTGTGCCGTAATTATGCATCTTCACAATCTGATACTTCAACAGTTTTACGATAAATGGCAACTTTCTCGTAAAATTTCAAAACTTCATATGTGCAATTCGTGGCACAAAAAAAACAAAAACAAAACAATTTCTCACTCATCATTGACTCTTTTTTCCTGGTGGTCCCACGGATGGGGTGTGACCTTGCCTCTCTATAGAGAGAAAGACAGCAACTTATTAAAAGTCACAGTAGGGCAAGACTTTTTAAAACTCAACACAGACAACACAAAGGTGACCAGGGTGACACGTCTACAGTATATCTAAAAGCTAGACAGTGAAAAACAAAGTTCCCTGCAGCAGTCGCAGCTAATGTTAGCATGCATGCAGCCAGTGTCTTACAGTTTATCTTAACCCTCCATGGACAATAAAACTTTAAGTGAGGCATTGACAAGTTTGACATCTTCAGGTGATTAATTAGGTCGTTGTTGTTGGAGATAACTGGGCTTTTTTCACTGTCTTAGTTGACATTGGCTTAGCATTTTTCCTAAAGTTAGCCAACACTCGGCTGCTAGCTGCATCCAAAATTCACTACCAACATGCTATTTAGCATGCTATAACAGTACGTAAGATTTATTAGTATATGTCTGAAACCTTAGAATTAACTGAATACTTGTGAACTACTATGACAGTGACAACACAACATAACAGGAAGAAAATCACATGCTTCCTCCAGGACATTAACACACGTGTTAAATGCCCTGATGACAGACTGACAGACTGCAGGTTGTAGGAACAGATTTGGGTTTTTATTTCATGTGGTGTGTAAAATGCTCAAAATAAATGACCAAATGTAAATAAATAGCCATGTCGAGACTGAGATGTTTGGACAACAAGACCATGGCATGACAAAGCACCGACTGCTTTGTCTTCATTTAGATGCTGTGAGAAGAGCAGATGTTGAAAAGCTTCAGGGTTGAATATACTGTTTAAAACAGTGAGTGTGTGTGTTAAAGAGGCAGTGACTGATGACATGCACAGTATGTACGTCAGCTCCTTTGTGTGTGCATCAGCAAACATTACATTTGCTTGCCTGGCTGTAGATGTCTTAATATGCAGGAGGGTGGGATCCCATGAGAGCATTACATGGACATCTGAGGGAACACACGTGTGCCTTCTGAACTGTGAACACACAAGTACTTACATGCACACACATGGGGAGGTCTGCATGCTGAAACATTGATGGAGACCTGTGACGCAACACATCATCAGTGACACTTAAAGTGTGATGAATATTTCAATGACCCGGTGGAGCGGAGGACATCAGGAGTCAAGCTGGAGGGCGACCTCTGGACTATTCTGGGAATTTCAGAGCAAAACAGTTTCTCTTCCATCTGTCTGCATCTTGACACTTTTCCCCTGTTAAAATGAGTTTTTGTCAGGGCAGTTGAAAGCCCTCAGGTTGGGTTGGTAGCCTTGCATAAATATTAGACCAAAACCTCAAATTAAAATGCAGGAATTGAGATAAAACATGAAATGAAAATTTGCTCCTGAACACACCATATTTATTCCATTCAGAGAGGAGCTCACTGGGAAAATATAGGTCAACTCCATTTTATGCAAAAACTGGTTTTGCTGCAGTTTAAATAAAATAGATAAGAAAAATATATTGTTTTTGGAAAAAAAAAAAAAAAGTAATCTACAAATTTTCACGAGCTAAAAAATGTAATGCAAGTGAGATCTGGTGAGGACAACGCCTGCTGGGCTGGCTGAGAAAAAGATTTGGGGGTTTCACTGAAGCTGCAATATCTTGCTCCCTGTGTGGAGTCGGAACTCGGGGGTGTGAATGAGCTGAGGCTCACGGCTGGTTGGAGAGCTGGTGACAAACACTCCGGATTTGCCCCTGAAAACGCCGAGCAATAACCTGACGGACACTCACTCAAACAGCCTGAATTCCTCAGCAGCGTTTATCCTCGAAAGTAACAAGAGGGGAGCGTCTACCGCGTCAGGACAGGAGAAACCGACCGGGAAGTGGCCGAACAATTGACACAGGGAGCGCGTTTTAGCGCTGAATGTTCACGGGACGGGACTGATGATTTTGCCGTGGAGCCACAAAGCGAACGGAAGGACAAGAGAAGTCAGAGAGACGGCGCTCAACAAAGGAGGGCAAAGCAGGACGCGTGTGTGTGCAGAGGAGCAGCAGTGCCCTAGATATGCATGAGATCTGAGTTCCTCTGTCATTCACACTCCTTTCATGCTGTCTCGGGCAGCAGCACCTGGAAAAACAAAGAGAATGTGCTCAGTGGCGGCACAGCTCCATGCGTAAATGGAGACGCATCGGTGCGTATTCGCTGTACTTTTTCATTCCGCGAGCGATAAATGATGTTTGTTTTGTCACTAACTCATGCCCTGTCCCATGACCACGCTGCTATAGATGCATTATAGACTTCCTCATACTTCATATGTGCCATGAGTGATGGCCATGCCTGCACAATCTGACAGTACCCGTGCGCCAAGCAGCAGCAGCAGCACTCATGAAAAAAGCTTCAGCGCGCCGGATCGCAATGGTTATGTGAAAACATGTGTCATCCCACTGTGCCGTGACCGAGATTACGAGTCGTGGGTGAGGCTAATGTTCACAAAAATATGGAGTTCCCAGAGACTGAGGAGTGCGCTGTGCGCGGGGTCGCTTTCGGTTTTTCTCGCTCTGTTGGTCAAATGCGCAGAGTGGAGAGCTGAAGCCGCTGACAACACACTCCTGCATTCATCGTCTCCCCTTCACTTGGTGTCAGGCTGCGCGGCGGAGCTGTTGCAAACTTGCTGGAGTGTGCTCTCGCCATTGTTCACCCTCGTATGTGCCTTCTTCTGGGTCGGTGTCTACTTGATCCGCTGCGGGGTGCTCATCCACACCGCCCTCTCCCTCCTGACCTTGTGCCACCTGGGCGAAGCGGCGGCGTGGTCTCTGCTGGACGGGACAGATGAGCAGCTGCTCTCATTCACCACAGCGGCCGTGGTCGTGCTCGTCTGCGTGGCCGCCGGCGCACTCATGGTAGCGCGGCTGAACCAGGGCATATCTGTGATCCTTTTCATCAGCATAGTCAGGACTATCTCGCTCTTCTCGCTGCACAGAGTGCGGGCCACCTGGAGACCATACGTAGCCTACCTGGTTGGAGTGCTGGGCATCCTGCTGGCGAGGTATGCTGACAAGCTCCTTCCCAACCAAGGGAGACACAAGGAGGGCTGCACCCCCGTGACTGGAGCCAGGGAAGAGATCCCTGTATTTAAAAGGCGCAGGAGGTCCAGTTCTGTGATAGCCTCAGACATGGCACACAGTCAGTCCAACAGTAAGTCACATCGCCGGACCTCTCTGCCATGCATCCAGAGGGACCAGGTAAGAAGTTTGTGTCCCGTTCAGATTTTATTTTTCTGCCTTGTTTTCTGCTTCCACTGACGAGTTGTGTGTTTGAGGAGAAGGGAAGACATGAGGCAGCAGGGAAATGACACTGAAATGATAAGGAATATCTTGGCCTTTTATGACTCTGATTATAATTTTCAGCATTATTCTTCTATTATTTTGGCTGTTAAACAGTTAGATATAGGATTATGCATATATATTTTTAAAAAACATACATTTGTCATATGCAGTGTAACAAAAATATTATTATTATTATTATTATTATTATTATTATTATTATTATTATTATTATTATTTAGATGTTGAGATGTCATGATCCTGTTTGCAGGATGGATGTGGATGTTAGAGTTTGTTTGGTTGTTCTTTGATGCTCTGATCATCTTTGGACTGATATCTTGTCATATTCTGCAGAGCCACTTGCAGCCATTAGCAGGCAAACATGGAATTATAACAAATTACAATACTGATATTTTTTTTCAACTTTTATCTTCTCAGTGACATTGTTATCTAACGCCTCATTGTAATTATTTTATCCAAACGAAAATTATATGTTATCTTCCACTAAAATGATCGATTAAGACATTTCCCACTTTTTCCTCTGAAAATATTGCACCTTTCAGAGCTATCTGATGATTTTATTCAGACAGACATGCAGTTGCAAGTGTGGATATCTTTTGTCATTTAACACCATTAATCATGTGATCAGTTGAGACCTTTTTTTTTTTTTTTTTTTTTTTTTTTTTTTTTTTTTTTTTTTACAGATTTTCTTCTGAAAATATTGCACCTTTCAAACCAATCTGATGATTTTGTTCATGCAGACACTGTAGTTGCAGTGATGCTAAGATGATCAATCAAGCCAAACTTTTCCTCATTTTCCTCTTAAAACACTGCACCTGTCAGACCAAGCTGATGATTTTATTCATCTATACATCAACAGTATAGTTGCAAGTGTAGATCTCTTCTGTCATTTTAAAAACAAAGGGCCAGATTTGGGATGCTATTTTGGAAGCAGCTTTTAAGTGCTGATGAAAAAGGGAAGCTGAGGATTCGATGTCAGTGATTCATCTTGTCCCTAATTATTTATGTCAAACATTTTCCCCAGATAATCTCTGAACCACTGCCTCAAAACTGACAAATGCATTTTGATCTCTCTGTCCTGGACTCTAATACCACTTGCTTCTCATCACTTATCGAGGGCTTGCGCTCCTTAAACCCCAGGAATGTAGCAGCTCTGGCTTTTAAACCTCCTCTGATAGTAATACACATGTGTACCTGTGTTAAAAGGAGACCGGTGGGGAGGGTGGTGGTGGTGGTGGGGGCCATTCAAGCGAGCTCATATCAGCTCCTCAGCCCTCCTTATGGAAAATCAATGAGCATGCTGAGCCTGTGAATGGGAAACAGACTTTTGGAGTGATCAAAGCTCTCGTTGTGACCTGTGAGTGCGGTCAGGTTGGGAGATGAGAGGCTGCACTGTCGGCCCGGCCACTTGAAAGATGCCCTCAGCTCTCAGGGGCTAGTTAGCGTTGTAGTGTGCTTGTTTGTTTTTCTTTGTGGTCACACACACACACCACTCACACACTCACACACACACACACACACACTCCTACACATTCACAAATCAGAAATGAAAAGACTCTCAGATATTTTACAGTTTACACTTTATTCTGATTTAGGTTTTGATGTCTCAGCTGGAGCTTATTCGAGTGTCAGTCATTATTAATCTGATATGCAGAAGTTGGTTTGCTGCAGTGATGGAGTGAGGTTGGATCTTTGTTTTTGGGATGAGTGATGAGCTGGAAAATGGCTGTGCTGTATAGTTTACATTGAAAAGTTACTGCATGGCTGTAAAGACACAGATGGAAGATTATTCTTCCATACATGCTGCTGTTTTTTAAAGAGTAATGATGGAAAGAGAAATATACTTTTTCTATAGTTTTAGAACTGCAACGACTGGTCGATCCAAAGAAAATTTATCGCAAGCTAGTTTGATTATTAATGAATTAATTTATTTTTTGGTAATTTCTCAAGCAAACATTTGCTGGTTCCAGCTTCTTAAATATAAAGATTTGCTGTTTTTCTTGTCATTTATGATGCCCTAAAAAAATAATATAAATGAAGAGATTTGGGTTTTAGACATCACTTTGAGTCCTGGAAAATTATGACAAGCAATTTTCACAATTTGGCAGATTAATTAATAATGAAAATGATCATTAGGGCTGCAACTGAGAATTATTTTCATTGTCGATTTATCTGTCGATTGTTTTCTCGATTAATCAATCGGTTGTTTGGTCTATAAAATGTCAGAAAAAGGTGAAAAATGTCAATCAGTGTTTCCGAAAGTCCAAGATGACGTCTTCAAATGTCATGTTTTACCAACAACCCAAAGATATTCTGTTTGTCTCAAAAGAGTTAGGAAACCAGAAAATATTCACATTTTAAAAAGTTGGAATCTGAGAATTTTTGCTTTTCTTGATTAAAAAAAATGAAACAATTCAATTTATTGTCAGTATAGTTGGTGATTCATTTAATAATCAATTAATAACCAATGAACGGTTGTTGCTCCACTATAGATTAGCTGCAGCCCTACTTACTTTTAATATTTATTTACTTATGCATAGGAAACGATGCGTTTGGTACACATTGTTGTCACATTGAATAACAAAATCGAACTTTCTGTGATCGTGCATTAAAAACAAGAAGGAAACTGTAAAAAGGGCAAAAAACAAAACAACAAATTGTAATATTTTTTTCCACTTCCACTAGTAGTGTTTTTATTAGAGTGTACATGGGCATTAAGCAGCCAAGCTGTAATAAATTCACTTCTTTTCTGTTGCAGTAATGTACCATTTCAAAGACACTACATGCGTAAGAAAAACAAAGAGGATGGATGCCATTACGTTTGGATTCAGTCTCCATTACTTTAAGAGATTCAAGATGGAGTTACTTAGAGGACAATAAAACAACAGCCTAAAAATCAAGACATTAGTCGTAAACAGCTCTCATTGATGCAACTGTGGCAATTAACACGTTTTTGTCTGCTTTAGATTGTTTTTTTTGTTTGTTTTTTTTGTTCTACAACAATGTCCCAATAAAAGCTGAGCAGGATGGAACTACCAGACAAACAAGCAGGCAATAACATGCTAAGATGCAAAAGTTTAACAACATCTCTTGCTCTCCTCTGCTCTGTCACCTCAGCCAGGCTGGAGCCCTCTGCTGAGAGATCATCTCCACTACATGTTTTTGTTGTGGGACATTAAGACAGCAGTGCTCGGATTGTATTGACAGTATGTGAAAGTTAAGGATATATAACAGATTTTCAGAGTGTTCCAGCGCTCCCTCTGATCTCTGGTGGTGGTGCTAAGCAGTTGACCAGTCGTGGCCTGCTTGTAATTGAGACACACATGGCGTACATATGCTGTCTTAACCGTGTCTTGTCTGTGTGGTCTGTAATGTGTAAACAAGCCCATACTGACCCACGCTAGTCATCACCTCGCTCACATGGGGCTCTGGCCTCCCTGAGGGGGGTCAGATGCACATTTGGGGGCCACGATGCAACCACCACATGGTGACGGAAACAGTGGAGATCCAGACGGCGTGGAGGAAAAAAATATAGGCAGCAGCGTGACCGTGATTTTCCAGGTAGCGCTGCTCAGTTAGATGACCTAAAGAGGCTGAGTGATGCTTCAGCAGCTCTGCCCTTTCGCTGCGTTCAGTAGAGTTATGATGTTTTAAAGAACCGGTAAGAGCGTCATGACAGGGAGTAGATCTGCACTTTGTTGATGTGACGATGTTTGCATTAGTGCTGTGCGTCTGAAGTGTTTGAAGAATAGCGCGAGGCTGGATGAAACATTACAGCTGATACTTAACTTTGTTTTTCTCAGGAAGCTTCTCCCACAGACCTTTAGAGTCTTATATAAAGGCCCCTTCAGATTGATAGCCGCTGTGTAAAAGCTGTTTATTCACAAAATAAATACGGCAAAGAGGAATCCCTCTCTCTTCTCCCTCACGAGCCTTAAAGCTGCCATGTTGCCCTCCGCTGCTCTGCCAAAGCCACGCTCCGAGGCAACGCTTCACTCTGCATGACTGTAGATTTAATAAACAGCCATTTTCCTCCCTTTTTGATCACAAATTGGCTGCCAGCATCTATCAGCTTCGCTAAGTAGGTGCATTTCGTAACGCTGGGGTCGTCCTTCCCATCATCAGCGTAATAAAAGAAAGTCATTATCAGCTGATCTGATAGCGGTTAGTGAGGGCCCTCTGCGGGATCGTTCTTCTTCTTGGGTTAATACAAAATGACAGGCTGGTCCTCTGTATTTCAGCTGGGGGATATTGAACTAGAGGAAGAGGTGTGGACTTGTGGTGTGGATCGCTTTTCACAGCGTGTCAGGAAATTTGAGTCCAAGGCTGTCCCGCTGCAGACATCAGCGCTGTCATAGAACTTTCTCTCCTCTCAAGCACAGGAAACTGCCATGTTGCCAGCACACATCGAATGTTTTTGACTAAACCTACACTCGTAGAAGTAAGGGTTCCAAAAGGGTTCTTCCTAAAGGGCTGAGGTTCTACCCAGATCCATTACCTTTTGAAGAACCCTTTTTTGATGAGAGGGTTCATCAAGGTTTCTTTGTAAGACTAAGAGACAAAGAGATGAAAAGAACCCTTTTTGGAAGAAAGAGTTCTTCGAGGATTGTTGAAATCCTTGAAGAACTCTTTTGTCAAGTGTTCTTTGTACAATAATGCAACACCCCTGGATGGGTTCTATTTAAAAACTCTGTAGGACCTACTGATAGGCCTTTTCCACCAACATGGAACCTGCCCAGTTCCAGTTCAAACACCTAATTTTGAACCTTTCTGAGCAATTCCACCAAAAATAAATTGGTTCAGACCCTGAAAAGTTGGTTCCTAGCTGGTTGGTTCACTAGATAGCACCAAGGTTCCAAGAATCTTGAACTGAACCAGTTAAGAAACCAGAACTAGTTTGGTGGAAAAGGGGTAAAAGGATAAAGGATCAAAAAGGATAAGCCTTTTCCACTAACATGGAACTGGCCCAGTTCCGGTTCAGACACCTTATTTCAAACTGTTCAGAGTATTTCCACCAAAAACAAACTGGTTCAGAACCTGACAACCTCTGTTGATGATCCTTGATTACAATGGTTCTGCTCAAAACTGAGTTCTCTAGATTGCATCGAGGTTTCTTGAATCTTAAACAGAACCAGCTGAAGAACCAGAACTCATTTGGTGGGAAAGGGCCTTGAGTGTGTTTTAGATAAAACCCCTTGAATATAATAGGGTTCTCAGTAAAACCCCCTTGGTGGGTTCTAGATAAACCCCTCAGACTGTAAAAAGGTTCTTAGTAGAACCCTTGAAATATAAAAAAAAAGTTTTCAGTAGAATCCCCTGAATGTGTTCTTGATAAAACCCTTGGAATATTAAAGGCTTCAGGGTAGAACCTCCTGAAGGGGTTCTTGTTAGCACCTGAATCCCCAGAGAGAGTTCTTCTACACCATAGAAGAGTTGTCTGTAGAACCTCTTATAAGAGGTTCTGGGTGAAACCTTTCGTAGATGGTTCTAGGTATAACTCTGTAATGGTTCCACCTTTAAAAACAATTCTACCAGGAACCGAAAAGGGTTCCCCAATGGGGAAAGAACCCTTTATGGTTCTAGTTAGCACTTTTATTTTTACGAGTATATCTGTGCTGCAAATTTGGAACAGAGCTGATAAGCTTGGAAAGAGGCGCGGATGTTATCAAGACTTTTTCGATGATTGTCTTTACGAGGTGTTAGAAGCCCCTCCTTTTTGTCCTGTCAGTAACTCCACCCCTCCTCACAGCGCTACGCTCTCTGTCCTCCCACTGACACCAGCACAAATATTATCCCAACCAGAGGAGGAAATTCTTTCTTAACTTGGATGATAAAGATATTCTTGAAATCTATGGTAATGACTTCCTGTGGAATGGGATCCAAACATAATTACTGTTGCTGTTGTAAATGTTTCCTGTTACTCTATTTTCGCTGCACCGTCCATAATTGAATTGTGTTTTGGATGGAGGAGGTTGTTGATAGCCTGTAGGGCAGTGATTTACCACTGGGCCACTGTGCACTCTCATCCCAAACAGCTTGTTTGTATTCTAAACACATAGCCTCGTGGGATATGATGTTTTTTTTTTGCTTTTTTTTTTTTGACTGGACTGGCCTGTGGGTTAGAAACGCTCTCATTGAAAGCCTCCTCCTGCATTTGGAGAGGAAGCTGATATCAGCATGGGGCTGTGTGTCTTGTGATTGGGCGATCCACTTCACACTTTCAATCCCCATTCAGTCCCAGTGTATTAGCTGCTCTGTGTGCATGTGTGAGGAGGCAAGGGGTGGAGGAATTGGGGTAGGAATGAAAGTAGGTCATTCGAGGTTTTGTTTAGTAGCCAGGCAAAACAGCAGGCTTACTCCTACCCCCCTGAACGGTGGAAGAGTCTCGCGTTTGACTGATGCAGTGGAGCAACTTAAAGCGTGCTTGTGCTCCAGATTTGTATGTGTTACCTCTGCCATGTTGGCTACCCAGCGTGAAGCCGCATTACTCTGGGTTTCAGTCTTGTGGCGGCACAAACAAGAGCTTCTTGGCCACATTTTTTTTTGTCTCACCAAATAGACAGGTTCTGGACGGCTCCCAGCTGTTTAAAGGATAATTTGAGTTTATTACATACTTGCCAACATTGAAAATAGGGAGGATGTCGAAACCAAAGCGGGTGGTCAGGGGGGTCCTCCTCCAGAAAAATGTGACTTTCATAGACTGTTTCCTGCGTTGTGGCAACTTTTAAAGAATGCAAGTCCTATTTCAAATTTTATGACAATAACACAGAAAATTAATGTTTTACAAATGTTTTTTTTGCTAAGGGTGTGTTATTTAGGCTTCTCTTGGAAAAAATGTGCCCCTTTCCTTTAAAACTATCTGTAAGAAATTAGAATTCTTCTTTCAAGGTAGTATTTCTGTCTCTAGTAGTCTCCATTTCCCTCCGTCTGTCACTCAGATCAGGAAGACGAGGCATACTATACAGTGAGCATCCGTGTTAAGGAGAACTTGATACAGCGGGCACAAGCAGCTCTTTTCTGCATCACATGCGTCCCAGAAAAACTGTAGACATTCAGAGCAGGAGGCCTTAACAGGTTTTGATGATGAAAAGCAGGGGAGAAAAATGTTAAAATTTGTCTTAAATCGTGATAAATAGGGGAGAATCGAATCTGGGAAAAATAGGATTGTTGGCAAGTGTGGTTTTCGCAAGCTGGGTCTTATTTTCATATTTTTGGCAGTCATTTCAATCTGTTATGACTACGTTGTATGATACGATTTAGTAACACAGCAACATCACTAAAACAAAATATGACGGTTCAAGAAATAAGAGAAGTTCTAAACAAACCAACAGTTTAGTTTAGGACACCTGAAATGCTGATAATAATTGCAAAGTAAAAACAAGAAGTCATCTATAATCTCTGATAAATGTTTAAAATGGACACTAAACCTTTTGACATGAAATTGTAGGGTAAACACAGGTGTAACCAATGATACTAATTAAGGTTCCACCATTGTGCATGTTGGCTAACTGGAAAGGCTCCGCCACTATACATGAAATGGGACTTTAATTAGTATCATTGGTAACACCTGTGTTTATCCTGCTATTTGGAAATTGCATGGCTGCCATGACAAAGGTCTGTTTTTGGTAATAATTTTACAATTAGCCTAGCCTTTGTCCTCTCCGCCAAAAAACTGACTGAATAGTTTGACGTTTTGGGACATACACTTATTAACGGTCCTGCAGAAAGTTGGAGGAGTTTGTTACACCTTCTCACGTCTAAATCTTGTCCTAAATTTTAAAATATCTACCACAATATAACAAAGTATTAGTTTAAATTTAGAACAGTGCCAGGCTAGCTGTTATCCTGTTTGCAGTCTGGCAGGGTAGCTAATCAGCTGTTTAATAATGAGGTTTATAGGTGCTAGTTGGCAGATTCTTTTTTCAACCTTTGGACAGAACTAAGCAAGCTGTGTTGCCCAGCTTCCAGTCTTTTTTTGCTAATGTTAGCAAATCAGCTGCTGACTGCACCATTTATGCCATTTAAAGTTCTGCTGCTATGGGTCTTTCTCACATTAAAACGATAACAAAAGACAGGTAGTTGATGATGTCGTGAAGTGGCGTGGGACTATGGGAGTCGTTGTCTTCACCGTTAAACAACCACCGTCAATGACAGTCTATCTGATGTGACTCAGGCAGAAATCATGTTCACAGATGCGGTAATATTTAAGTTTTATGTGACGTTCAGTCATGTGCAATGACTTCCTTCCTCACTCTCTGACGTATCTGACATATCTGACGTATCAGACGTACCCCATGTTTTCCCAGAAGTTTTTAGAAATAACATATAGCTTTAACTGTCTGCAACAAAGTGAATAAGAGTATTTCCAAAAATGTAGAACTACTAAAGCCTGTATTATCATCTGACCTCCTGCTTGATGCATCATCTGAACTCTTTTCAGTGATGTTTCTGCGCTGCTAAATCCTGCCATTAAAATGGTGAGGATAGTGTTATTATTACAGATAGAAAAGACGGCCAAAACTATGAAAAGAGAAGTCGTAATAAAGCAGAATTATCCTTTAAACTCTACATTACATGGCTCACCCATCTGTGTCCAATTCTTTCATTACCTTCATTTACAGCAACAAGAGTAGCTCATATCCTGGTTCTTGCCCCGTGTCTCTGATCACCTAAGCCAAACCAGAGGTCCAGGACTAAGCCGAGCAGCCTTCTCCCCTCCACCCCTGGCACGACCACGATCTGGCTCCCTACTGATTACCATGGAAATTATGGAAGGACGTCTGTGTGAGCATGTGTGTGCATGTAAGTGAGTGTGTGTGCGTGTGTGTGTGTGTGTGTTGCCAGCAGCTTGATGGCTGCCAGCTGCTGCAGGCTGAGAGGTTGAATCCGCTCGGAGAAACACGGAGGGCCTCAAACCACAGACACAACCCAACGCAGCTGGAACTGCTAGACAGGCGCAGGCCTCCAGTCCTGACACACAGCACACATATTAACACCTCAGGATCCTAATAACTGCCTCGCATTTGAATAGAATAGCAGAATCTGAAGCGAGTTATGGATTTTTTTTTTCTGTGCGTGTTGAAGGGTAGATTACATGCTGTACTTTCTTCTGCTGCTGTCTGTTCTTTACGAAGGCAATTATGTCACTCAAGTTTTCTGTGTTACCATAAGAGACCGACTATTTCAGCGATGGAGGTGAACAGAATGTTCCTGGCACAAATGTGTGTAAGTGTACAGTACGTGGGTGTGTGTGCTTGTGCATGAGTGTGTGTGAGGCAAAGATGGAGCGAAAGAGGGGAGTGTGTGTGTTTGTGAAGAAGTGGATGCAGTTGCATATGCGCATATATTAGGTGTATGCGAGAATAGAGCCGGGCATTGTTTGAAAATTTTCAATAGCATAACCAGTGTGACACCTAAGTTTAGGTACGTTACCTTAACGATATATTTGTGCATAACTTACCTTGAGAAATATAAACGTATTTTTCTCCAGAACGTCTTTTTCAGGTATGATGTGTGTACTACAAAGAGTTCTGACTTATGAAAACTATTAAAGGATAAATATGTAATATATTTACTGTCCCAAATCATAAAATGATCATGACATGTCATCAGAGATTAAGGAAACATGCTAAGTTGGAAAACAGCCAGTCTATTTCTATTCCGGGCCAGAGTGAGGGTTTTTGTTTGCTCGTTTCACGTTCATTAGAGTTTGAATTAATGCTGAACTTTCACAGAACGAGTAAGTGTCTGTTTATGAGTCGTAAGAAATCATTAATAATCTTTTAGAAGGAGTAGATGTTTGTAACAGTTAAATTGAACAATATGTTGATGGAGTCTGGCAGGCAGTATGACAGGCAGTCGCTGAACTCAAACTCCAGAGTGTGTATTTTCAGAGCAGTGGGCTTTTGTTTTCAGGTTAACAGGCTTAAATTTACATTGACAGACAATTGGCAGTTATAAACAGCTGGTTGACTTGTGTGCAGCCTAAGATTCGAACCTGGGAATGTGGGGTTGAAGGAAAACAACTTGCTTGAACCATAGATCGTGTATTAAAAAGGGATTCAACCTATTTCATGTGCCGTTTACGGCTCCAATTCACTGTTTGTACCTCATTTTTGCATGCCAGGGACTTCTACTACTATCTCTACTATCTACTAACAATTACAATGACAGTTTTATCATATAAAATGTTTAAACATTAATGATAATATTCAGGGACGGCAGATAGGACAAAAGTGCAGACAGAAGGCAGACAAATGCAGAAATAGACGATAGTCAACATTAGACAACTCTGAGAACTGACTTGAATAATTATAGGCAGAATAACAGAAATATCTCGACAAACAAGCAACACAGACAGGGACTGCAGGGAAAAATGCCTACACAAAGTTGCACCTTTAGTGAGAGAATATTCCAGCAGAAATGCTGCTTATTCAACGATGGTGAAAATTTTTTTTTCTTTTTTTGGTGGGTACTCTCTCAAAAGTGGGTCCTTTCTCCAGCTGCTGTTTGGCAGCACTAGAGGAGGTGATGTACAATTCATGTTTGGCATGTTGCTAGTTTACCAAAGTAAACTGAATAAATATATACAGTATATCTTGAAATAGGTGCATCTCAAACTCCTGTGTGATGCCAGTGCATGAAAGATTGCCAGGGTAATAGGGGTGCTGTTGGGCCCGATCAAGTGGAGAATGGAAGAAACAGCTTCCAAATAAGAATTGGCCAAGATAATCTTGTCACAGGAAAGACTTAGAAAACAGGTCCAAAGTACACTGGAACACACAGACTAAGGCAAGTCGTCAAAGTTTTATGAAGTGACTAATAGGGTTATTACAATGCCAGAATTTTAAACTTCGATATGATTCTAGTATTAAAAAAACAAAAAACAATACTCCATACCTCTTTAGATACCATGGCAAT
>JAJHUR010075664.1:0-65741 GCA_027495735.1 Lutjanus campechanus | reverse complement strand
AAACCCAAACTCATAACACTGTTAATTTACTTTATCTATCGTGTGTCTGACTGTACTGTTATTTTTGGCCATTACCAAAGTACCAAACTAACTGAGATTTTTGCTGATTTCTGTTTGGTGCTGGAGAGTGCACCTACATTCTGATAATATTAAAGAGGTTAAACATATTATAAATTATTGTTGTTATTTTGTTGTTATTATATCATTATCATCTATTTTTTATCCAAAATAGCGTAAAGCGATATTCCAACCCAGGATGATAAGGCTACAGCTGACATTTCGGCTAAAAACATGGTGTAAATGGCGTCTTTTGTGGTTAAATTTTAATGTTGCGGCTCACGGACACTTGGATTACACCACATGAGCAGGATGGAGACATTTTGTTTGTTTTGTGTTCTTTTTTCTTTTTTTTGCTAACATTTTTTCCGTGGTCACCATTCACTGCAATTGTACTGGATTTGGCTGCAACCCTGTTTTCTGCTGAAACTCCAGGAATGTTTTGTGAACTGAAGAGCTTCATCCATCCTCACATCAGTATAGGGGTGAGTAGTATTATTGTTCTGGGGTGGAATATCGCTTTAAATCTTTGCAAAAAAGCACACATTTGTTTCCCCCAGTCTAATGGTGGGGGTGCAGCTGTTCCACTTGCTCCACTGCTTAGGTGCCTGTGTGTGTGTGTACATTAATATTACAATTTACTATTACAATATATTATTAATTATAACATTAAAAATCCACACTGTTGTATAGCTGAAGTTAATATAAAGTTGTTAGTCAAATGAAATGAGTATTTTCCAAGGTTAATATATTTTTGGTACAAAAATTCTTTCTGTGTCTCTGGATAGTGTTTTCATGCTCCATGGCAGAGAAACAGTATTTCAGAATTTCATGATTTAAATAATATAACTTTAACCCACTTGATTTGGTTAACAAAGACTGTTGCCTCATATTAGCTTAATTTAAATGTATTTTTTCACAGACTGAGGACTGTGAATTTTGCTCAGTATCTGGTAACATTTGAAGTGAGTGAGTGAGTGGTAGGAAGGGCCAGTATGGACAGGAGGAACAATTTGAGCAGCAGCTCTGGATGAACTGTACGTATCAGTGGTGGAATATAACTAAGTACAAATATGAGTTACTTTACTTTTAGTATTGCCATTTTAGGCAACTTTCTACTTCCACTCTCACTCTCTCTTTGAGGGAGATATTGTGCTTTCTATTCCACTACATTTGTCAGCTGAAGTTACTAGTTTCTTTACAGATTACAATTTGTCACACCCCTCCTGTCCAGTGAAAACCACATATATCTAAATGTGCTGATTTTGAATGTTTATGACAAATTTAAGAATGAAGTTTTCCTTTATGGGGTGAAAAAATTCACCTACGTGGTTCTCACAGTACTGCAATCCTACAAATATATGATGATCTTATAGAGTATGATGCATTGCTGGAGATTAAACTGGCTAACAGTATATAAAGTTGTTAAAATTAGCACAACATTAAACATCTACAGCAGTAAAATGCAACATACACTTTAATGCGACAGTAATATAGCATTTTACCGATAATACTTTACAATACATACTTTAACTTAAGTAAAATTTTGAGTTTCAGACTTTTGAAGTATTTTTATAATGTGCTTTTAGTACTTTTACTGAAGTACTGAAGTTCTCCACCACCGGTACATATGGAAATGTGAGAATTGTTAACCTATTTTTTAAGTGTCTTTGTATATCTTTAAGATTTCATTTTTAATTTCTCACGCCGCTCATTTATGTTTGCAACATCCATATGTAATTTAAGTTATTTTTTTGATTTTTTTTTGATTTTTTCCTTTTTTGCCTTTATTTGATAGCGACAGCTGAAGAGTAGACAGGAAACGGGGCAGAGAGAGAGGGAATGACACGCAGCAAAGGGCCGAAGGCGGGAGTCGAACCAGCGGCCGCTGCAGAGGACCACAGCCTCCATACATGGGTCGGACGCTCTACCCACTGAGCTAAACATCCGCCGATCCATATGTAATTTGAACATTTCTCTATTTAAACAAAATAATTTAATATTTGGCCTGGATTTATTATTGCTTGAATTACTTTTTTGTATTTTCTTTTGAAATACTGACTAATTTGTGATATATGATAGTTGTGATATGTATAATTGATCCTGTCCTTCTTTAAGTATAAATTTGGCAAGAACCCAGTGGCTCAAAGAGGCCACTCTACTATGTGTTCATGGTTGTGAGGTCTGGCAGTCGTGATGGGCTGACGGTTAAACTGTGGTGGAAAAGCCTGGCCCATTGACTGTAAATGCTTGTGGAGGCCTGAGAGCACCTATGCCACACACACCGTCACATCAGCCAAACCACTCTGCTACACAGCCCAGGTGTAAAAATAGATAGGAAAGATCGCACTAGATATGCACAAGCACTCCCATACACACACACATACAAGACGTAAGATACAGACACATTCAGGTGTTAATATGTGGCATTTGTGGGGACAACCTCACTTACATGGGGAAGACAAATGAGACAAAGAGATATGAAACCACAAATAGTACATTTAACTGACATTCACATACATTCAGTCAGCTGCCTTTTGTTCAGATGGGCTGTTGTTGTCAAATTGACCCTTTTTGACCTTCATCTGATGGTTAAACTGCAGTGGTTCCCTATCTCCACCAGGTGGCATTAGATTCATGAAGAAAGCAGAATGGTTAACCAAAGCACTTGAATAAAATAATGCATGGCTTGACTTTTGTCTAAAGATATAAATTACTTTGGAAAAAAAATTGAGTGAGTGTGTATTGTAATTACCTTCAACTTAATAGAGGTACTTTATAAATGAATACATGTTCTTTTTGTGAACATATGAATGAAAAACTGCTGTCAGTTTTAAAGGAATAGCTTGAATTATTTGAACATTATTTTGATCAATCAATAGTCTGTGTATTATCTTTAGTAGATGGCGTGTAGCATGCCCTCTGTTTTTGAGAAGCAGATTGGAGCACTAGCACTGAAGCTAAGTAATGAATGGCTGTGGAGAGCAGCAAAATGTATTTTAGCCATTTAAAAATGGTCATCCTAAACAAATCAATGTCACCCTAACTGTACGTTATATTTAGAATTTTTTACCATTTCACTTTGGCATCAGACATCCTTTTCTGATGGGAAACTGCTGTTATACAAGTCGTATATCTCTTCAAACTCCATAGGAAAAAACAGTCATTTTACCTCATAGAACATCAGAGAAATCCTCTGAATGTAGTGATAGTGGGGGCATGCCAATTGCCATCTAGAGTAGTTAACACATGGACTATCAATAAGTACCTTGTACAGTCCCACCTCAAAAAATCTGAACTATTCCTTCAAATCTGTGATTCAGTGTTTCATTTTAACCTGAAAGTATTTACCTGACTCACTGAAGACTAAAGGCACTCTTTATTCTTTGTTGTTGTTTTTTTTACATACCATACAAATGAAAGCAAAAGAAAAATAGCCCATCACTTAAAGCAAATATTATTTTATGAATGTTTTTGGAAGCTGGTAATTAACTCAGAGATATTTGCTCATTCCCAGCACAACCATTCAGCAACTGCAACAACTAAGCATGAGCAACAACTAAGTTATTATTATATTACGCAAACCTACACTAGACTGGAGGTGTGACTTATTCAATCCATATTGTATAGGTTTATGCACATTCAAGTCAGATTTGATTTATATATGAAGTAGAATAATAATGGATTAATAGAAGGACCAGTAAATGTGAAGTGGAGTTTGGTGTTTGCCATGCATGCTGAGTCTTAATACAAGCTTTTACTGCTTTCACATTCCTGTAAACCAATACTCCCGCTGTTGTGTGGTGCAAAGCAACATTACCATACTTTTACAAAGACTTGCTGGGAAATTGAAGCTATTTAGGTTGGTTTAAAAAAAGGTTCACCCAGTATGTTTGTATGTCGAGAATCTTAGTTTGTAGTAGTTTTCTTTCAAAGACTAAAATGTTTCTGTTTTTTATAGTTTAATAGCTGCAGAAAATTAGTTTAACTAAACAGTGATTTGATATGCTTGAGCTCGACAGACCTCAGTGCCCCTCCTCCATCCCTTTTTCTTTGCTCAGGTGAGGTGCACAGGGACTACAGTCTGATACTGGAGCTTTCACCTGGGAGCGGCAGGAAGGCGGGGCTGGGAACAGGTTGCAGCAGGAAAAGCAGAAAGAGAGGAGAGGGGTATGGATGAAACAGGTGAGTGTTATGAAAAGCAGCTGAAGAATGGTTATGAAAACAATCATGTCGGTCTCCAGCCGTGGTCAGTAGGGCTTCTTGATTGATGGCTCAGCTGTGTCACCTGGCTATACAGTGCTCAAAGACAGTGCTGGCGAGCAATGCAGGTAAATGGATGACTTGTTGTTGTTGTGTGGGTTGTTTATGCTGCTGCTCATGATTTATCTTTACAGTAATTTTAAATTAACAGCTTCACAAACAGGATTCATTAGTAGTCAATGCAGAATGTCCTCTTTGCTTTCACTCTGTGTTCATTAATTTGCTGACAAATGTGCTGTAGGTACTAATTACTTAGCAACAGGAAAAACATAGTGTGACAGTCATCAATTACTGTTGTTGTGCTTATTAATCTGCTCATTAATGTTTGCAGGTTTGATGCAGATGTTTGGATCTGAGCGGCTTCAGTTCTCTCTCACCAGGATTGCTCATGCAGATTCCAGCGGAGACTCAAACAGAAGAGTTGGTACATTTTTCAGCACTGCATTATATAGAACACAAGCCTAGATTTGTTTTAAATTCACTTTGCTAACATTTTGTACATGTAATCAAGTGGTTAATAGGGATTGGGTAAAGTTGTAGAGCTACAATGTATAGGTGTGTGGTGTACAATGTGCTATGTTGTGGTTAAGGTTGGCATGACAATTCAGTGTAATGAGTCACAAGACTAATCAGTGAATCTTAAAGGGTGGGGTGGGAAGTTAACTGATAATATGTGCATATTGTACTCTTTGGTAAATAATTATTGTGATACATACAGTCTGTCATACTTTAACAGCATTTGGCTGGTGGCTGTTGCTAATTTCCCACCCTGTTAGAGGGGGACATGAGAAGCTATTTCACTCTGTTGTCTCCCTTGTGTAGCATAACTGGAGTCTGCACACGTCTGAGTCTCAGCAGCATCATGGCCAAGGAAAGTGTTGAATCTGGTATGTCTTTTTGATCTCCATCCCTTTATTTTGTCTTCTCTTCATCTACTGCTGCCTGTTTCTTTATCTCTCTGTCTTTACTGAGATGCAGTCAGTTTTTAATTTTATTTTAAATGAAACATAATCTCACAGTTAGTACAGAAATTATACAATATGACCCCACACAAATTCTAACAGAAACTCTTTCAGCTGTTTTAGTCTCATAAATATGTAATTTATAACATAACATAACAAAAGTCTTAAGAATTCCAAGTGGAGTAAATTATTGAAAATGTTAAGTAACTGATTTATACCTGTCGTCTTGTGTGGTGTCCACACAAAGGGTTCAGTTCTGTCCACAATCAAACAGAAACTGTGTTTTATATGAAACACGCAGTTGGATGCAGCACAGTGAATGTGCAAAAGGAAATTCATGATCCTTAAGGATCCTTAGGTGGTCATGCTTCTTCAGCAGATGTTAATAGAGCCAGTTTTGCTTTCTTTGAATGATGCAAGAATCCCTTTGAGATATGGTTAACAGCAGTACACACCATATACGCTTGCATATTAATACGCATTAACAGTAGCACACACACACACGCACACATCCATCTGTCGTCTGCTGATGTAAATGATACATTAAATCATTGTGTGTAAATGGTCTCTGAGAGCTAAGAGTCGGCCTAACGTGTGTCTGACAGGCCTCACATGGGAGGTGAGGGCAAACAACCACCACTTCCATAAACACAAACAGAAGAAATCCTTTCTGTGTTTCCGCTGGGGGCGATACGCGGTGAGTCAGTCGCGCACATGCTTCCTTCCCTCCACACCTAACCTGACACCTGTTGGCACACTGATGCATTGAGACACAGGTTACTGCGTTCATATGTATGTCTCCCTTGTGCCTCTCTGTCCCTGTTGCTCTCTGTCTGTCGCCAGGACAATTTGGTGCGCAGCTACAAGTACTCCCCTCTGACTTTCCTGCCCCTGACGCTGTTTGAACAGTTCCAGCGAGTGGCCAATCTCTATTTCCTCCTCATGATGGTGATGCAGGTCAGATGAAGGCTCTGCTGATCTTTCTGACTCTGTCCTCTCATTCTTTCAGTCCAGAAAATCAGACTTGGTTTTGATTTCTTTTCATGTCTCAGCTTTTGTCTTAACTGTGTCATGTTTACAACATCCAAAGTGGTATTGTTGCATGGATTATGGGAAAAAGTATGATGTTCTTGAATGTGCAGACAGCTTGAAGTCATGTTAATGATACTGATCATATCTTCTTGAAACTGTGTTCTTTACATTAAATGTACTTAATTTAATGATGTGCCAGAAGCTGTTGAGATAAGAGTTATAAATATTAATTTTTTTTTTACTGTTTACAAAGGAGGGTTGAAAAGTAAAAGCCACCTGTCTGGTGACACACCTTACATAAACTCAACTGCCCTCTAGGGGGAGCTTTAAGAATTCTATCATCTCAGTAACCTTATGCAATGTCACAACATTTATTTCTGTCCAGAGCTGCATTCATTTTTCTCCAAGATCTTGTGCTGATGATGGGAGAGCCAGACCACTGCGTAAAAACAAAAGCATATCCCAAAGCTTCTCAGTGGGGTTAAGGTCTAGACTCTGTGGTGGCTAAGCCATGTGTGAAAATGATGTCTCATGCTCCCTGAACCACTCTCTTTGAGCCCATGAATCCCTGCATTGTCATCTAGGATTATGCCCGTGCCATCATGGAAAAACCTGGTCATTCAGAATATTCAGATAGTGAGCTGACCTAATTTTTTGGACACATGACATTTCTGAACCTCGACCTGAGCAACTGAAGCAACCCCAGATCATAACACTGCCCCCACAGGCTTGTACGGTAGGCAATAGGCATGATGGGTGCATCACTTCATCTGCCTACATATGTAAATCTACGTGGAGCCGAGAAAATCAAGCCAATCAATCTAATTTGCTGCAAAACTTATCAGCCGTAATCAACTTAAATTTCAAACAAAAATGTGAGTTTTCTTCTGTTAACAGTTCTGTTAACTGATAACAATCAGGATTCGAAAACCAAGCAGAACAAATTCAAAGAATAATCAAACCAATGCCCCTAACTTTTCTTCCGATCCATCATGAAAGTCAGAGGGTAGGGAGTGTTGCAGGAATCGCAGTTTGTATAAGTTGATCGTAGTACATTGGTCTGGTTTGTGATGAAGTGGGACAGACACTCGGATCATTGGTGGAGTTAAATTTTTACCACGTGGCAAGTGTCAAAAAAAGAAATAGGGATGGCCATCAGTGGGACCCCTTTTTTTATGCTGTGTGAAATGAGTCCGCACACATAACAGTTTGTCGGTTTTGGGCTGTTATCAGCTTCCATTTTTGCCAGTTAGAAGTATGCATTTGTTGAAGGCTGTGGTCCGTGTCCTTCAGGTGTCCTCCCTTCTTGATATAAAGAAAGTTCTCATTCCTGGTGTCTGCAGATCTCTTTGTTTGTAATGTATAACCCACTGAGGCCTTTTCTCTGCTCCACTGATGGCTGCCGGTGTTTACTGGCTTTTCAACATCTTCTTCCGGACTTGAGCCAGTGATGCCTCGGAGGAGTAGGTTCTTCCCAGGGATGCAGTGGACATTCTGTGGCTCTGTAGGTGATGAGGAAAAGGACCCACAGGCTGGAGAGGGTTCTTGTCATCTTTGGCCGGTGCATGGTGGAGGAGGCGTCTTCTTACAGTGGGATATGTGGACCCACATGGAATAACCTTCACACTTGACTGCTGTGTTGGCAGTAAGCAGGACATGTAGTAGATTGGACCAGCAGGGTTTCAGGTCGTTTTTCCAACGGCACTCTCAGATGTTGTGTTTGTCACTATGAGACTGGACAGCTTTTATTTTACTGTGAATACGGTTACAAAGTCAGTCGTCTTGCAAGCCCAGGCTTCAGGCCTGTTGGAGAGCATTTCCACACATAGAAGAAAATTGTCATATCCTTCACATTTTGACATTGAATAAAATTTATTTGCAGCTTTTGCATCCTTAAAAGGTAAAATTGATCAAAATGAACTAAATCAAAAATTAATCAAAGTTTTCAATAATCAAGTTTAATTAATCAAGTTTTTCTTTTTGTTTTGTTCCTCTGCCACCTTCGAGTGTCTTGCGTGTGTCCAAAGGGAAATGAACAACACCAAACTAATTCTTTAAATGACTCTTGCTCTGACTGTTGCTTTTAAAGAAGAATTTGAAAATGTAAATTTAAGTTTAAATGAACAAATCTTTTTTGAGTGTTTGAATACATACCTTTCTAAAACATTTCTCTTGTATTATTCATTCACATAACTAAGTAGTGAAAATAGGCTACATCAGTACCCCAATACATTTCTATTTTGTAGGCCTGGAGACAAAACTGAGAACCTCTGGTTTAGTTTATACTTTTCAACCGTATTTATGATCACTTTTGGAAGTATTTGTGAACATGCTTTATACAGTATGTGTGATTGTTTTCTTTTGCTTTTGTGTGTATCCATACTTGTCGTGTATCCATGGATTCCAGTGTGTCCCTGCCATCTCATCTATTCCCTGGTACATCACTATCATCCCGCTGTTCACTGTACTTTCTGTGAGAGGGCTCAAAGACCTCGCCAACGACATGGTGAGACCACCAGCCCCTCCGTAGTCCCCCCTCACACTCAGCCGACACACACACACACACACACACACACACACACACACACACACACACACACACACACACCCCACTCACACACAAATGCATAAGGGTCCACACTAATATATGGCCAGACTCACGTGTTGCATTTATGCACCCGACACTTAAGCGTGCACACACTCCTTTTTCCCCTTCATTGTCCTCATTGACTCCTTGTCCTCTCCGCACTGACAAAACCAGTCATCCCAGTAGCATTAATTTTCCCTCCTATCATTAAAGCTTTCCTTTTTAAATGCAGGCGTGATGTTTTGCATGGAGAATTCTCTGGTTAAGTGCATCACTGAGTTACGGTCGTTAACAGCTCTGGGTGAAACGCTTGCTTGACCCCTCTCTATTGACTAATCATTTAGTGGAGGGTGTAAATCTCCTAGCTGGTGTCACTGTAGAGCCCTGTAATGGCGTTTCTCCTTTCTTCGTTCTCCCGTTCAACCTTTCATGGCCACCCTCACTCCCTCTCACACGCTCCCTGTCCATCACTCTTTTTTTCCCCTCCTTGTCACGCTTCTCTAATCCATCTCTTTTCTCCTCCTCTTGGTCTCTTTTTTTGGTCTGTCTTTCTGGTCCAGGCGAGGAGACGCAGCGACTCTCAGATTAACTCCCGACCCTGTGATGTGCTCATCTCCCAGAGGTGAGGGCAAAGACAGCGGGTTATTCTCTCAAGATTCAGTTTCCAGTTCTGGGTTGAAACAGGCCTCTAATGAAGCTCTAATGAAGTGTGAATGTGTGAATCCCTCTATGGTCCCCTCGTGCATTAGAGCAGCACGAAAACACAGGGCGTTTTCTACATGTGTGGCCTATGACCAACCTCGTGATGGCATCTTCTCCTGTCTTCAGAGACAGTCTGTTTCTGAGACTGTTACATTCCAAATGATATGCTTTCCCCTGAGGACAAATAGACTACTTCAAGAAATAACTTGTATCCTCCAAGGTGTGACAACTGCATGAGAATGCAGAAAAAAAAAAAAGAAAAATAGTGCATTGTTTTTTTAGCAGTAATGGATATAATTTTAGCTGCTAACAAACAATGACATCATAATTGTTTATTAATAATTACCAGTGCTATAGTTATGTTATTTTATCATTAGTTTGTGCAATACAAAATATACAATTTATAAATTATACATTGTATCATCACTGATAAGAAACAATCAAAATTACATTCTGATTATAGCTGGAATCAGTAGGATTTTTCCGATCTGTTCGTAATTGCACCACCAAGACACTGGGACATCAAATGCAGATGTTTTTGGTTGGTAAAACGTCTGTGCACAGCAAAATAAAAAGGAAAAAAAGAAGACACAGGTTGAGGGCATACACACCCACCACTACACACTTGTAGTGGGACAGAAGTGGAATTAAAAGGAATTATACATTGTTTTTAAAGAAAATTTAACATATTATGCCTTTAAATGAGTAAACTAACAATTTATTGTTGCACACATTATAACATTTTACATATTATATTTAGTATTTGTTGATGATTATCAAATGATTTGTAAACCTTCATGACAGAGAGATGGACCAGATATTTATTTATTCTAGATATTGATTAGATTTTATAAACATTGTTTATAGTTAATAATTTGTTTGTAAACAATCCATAAACACTGTTTGGATAGCTATTATAAAGTTGCAACTGATGATTATAATACCTTACGCACTTATGTATGTAACCATGTACATTACATACATGCATTGCTTTGCATTATGTTACTTTGCATTGTGTTGCTTTGCGTTATGTTGCATTACGCTACATTACGTTAAGTAACATACTTATTTTAGCCCAAAGCATGATATTTTCATAAACCTATCAAAGTGGTTTTTGTGCCTGTTCCTGTTTTTGCTAGCTTGACTGCGGAGGCCCTGCATGTGCAAAACTCACAGTGGAGGGGTTACCTACCGCCTCATACTTTGAAGCATAGAGGGCCACTGACCAAGCTGCCATATTTGATAAGATAGGAGTGAGAAGGTGTTGTCTATAAATTTATTAATTTACCAGGAAGTCCCTTACCAAGAAGTCCTTTTTTCAAGGGAGGCCTGCCCAAGACAGCAGACCAATTACAGTTTAAATAGAAGTAAAAACACAAGGGAAGGGAAGAAGGGAAATACAAACGTCAAGCACACAATGAAGGTACTTAATCCAGCTCAAGTAAAGCATTTGCATTTATCAGTTGCATGGACTTTTAACATGGCTTTAAATTTTTCCAAGGGGGCTAGATTATCAAAATGTAGTGTACTTTTATTCCAAGTCCAGGGTGCAAATATTTAGGAGGTTTGTGGCCAGCAATTAATTGAAATTTCAGCACATGAAAGCCATTGATTATTTTTCCTCCATCTGCTAACTCCTCGTTTGTCCTCTGTCTCAGTTTTAGCACAGCACAGTGGAAGGATCTGCTTGTCGGAGATGTGCTGCGGATCCACAAAGACCAAGTCATCCCTGTGAGATTTAAAATTTATAATTGCATTATTTACTTTACCAACCCTAAAGGCAAGTATTTTCATAGACGTGGACATTCCAGTACAACATGCAGCTGAAGTTTGACATATTTGAATAAAAACTCTATGGCTTTCCACTAATTTTCCACTGAGCCTTAAACACTTTTAAATTTTGTATATTCTCTCTCTTGTTCTCAGGCTGACCTTCTCCTCCTGTGTAGTTCAGAGCCTCACAGTTTGTGTTACGTGGAAACGGCAGATATTGATGGGTAAGAAACACAGTCAGTCTCATTGTGCTGAATAAAAAAATTGAAAATGTTTGTAACTTAAGATTATCAGTGTCGCGTAAAAAAGTGTAGGTATGGTTGGTTTAGGGACCAGGGCAGACCAATCCTCACTCGTTGTGTGTTGTGTTAAGGACAGCATACAGACCAGTTGTTTAATCATGAGCTGTGGCATTGTGCCATATTGTACAGCAAAAACATAATGAGAATACCATAAATATGTAATTTCTATTTAACTATCTAAACTATGTCACCCAAATAGTTAAACTGCCACCCGTTACTGTGGTTTCACTGACACTGATGATGTAATTTGTAGTAGAAGTAGTGTGTGTGTAGTGTGTTTTATGCAAAATATTAAAACAAGTAACAACAGTTACCAAAACAAGTACCACAACATAAAAATATCAATATATTATAAGATATATAAGAGTGGAAATAATAGCAGGAATATAATTTATCAGAAGTTTTAAGATGTGATTTTAAAGGTGATATTGATTTCAGAGGCCCAAGCTCTTTGGGCATTTCTGTTGGGCCGTGATGGCAAAAACCTGGTCACCTTTCAAGGTTTAAAATCATTAAAACACTCTGGAACAGTCAGAGCGGCCTCGTCTGCACATCTGAGGCTTTGTGGCTCATAGAAGGGAAAAAGCTGTGCTATACATTTTGAGTCAGATACGGGATCAGTGAAAGAATGGCATCAGTTTGCAGACTGTGATTTTGTCTTTTTGTTACCAGGTTAAATGTGTTAGTTAGAAATGTGAAAGTTCCTTGCAGTTTATTGCGGAGTCAAAACCTTATAATCATTCTATATGTTACAGAAAAAAATATACAATTCATTTCTCTGCGCCACTAAAAAATATGGAAATCTCCTCAAGCAAAGAAATTAATATTGCATAACTCTTTCTACACCAGCTGCACACTGCCTTGACGTCTCATTATTATTTCTGATGAATGGATCAACTGTTTGGTGTTGATACATGGTCTTTTTTCATACAGAGAGACTAACCTCAAGTACCGGCAGGCGCTCAGTGCTACACACAACGAGCTGACCTCTCACCCCTCAGAGGAAGCGCTTGCTGCCTTTGATGGTGAATAAATGTTTTTTAAATGCAAATTCAGAAATGCTCATTTTAAAGTAGAGCAAAAAAATACATGAGGAGACTTTTAACAGAATTGCATACTTGACCTTGTAAGTAAGAGAAAATATAACCTTTCATTTCACAGGTGTGGTGCACTGTGAAGAGCCCAACAGTCGCCTGTACACCTTCAGAGGCCAGCTACACTGGAGAGGAGAGTGTTTCCTGCTGGACAACGAGCACATCCTCCTGAGGGGAACAGTCCTACGCAACACAGAGTTCGCCTACGGCTTGACCATATACACTGGTACATAGAGAGGAATTTATTCAGTTTAGAAACAAGGATATCAGCATTGATTTCTATGAAATTTCTATGCTGGTAAGATGTTAATGACGGGTAGGATGATACTGTTTTTGTTCATAAAATGGGTTTTAGGCACCGTAGAACTGGCCTGTTGAGTCTAAAAGTGACACAGAGGCAAACAGGTTGAAAAGCAAATTGAAAGAAAGTGAAAGAAATTGAAAGAAAATGCAAATGATCAAATATTAAGCTTGTCTGAACATTTACGAGTGATGCAGTGATGTAGTTATCAGGAAAGTAAATATAAGGGACTATATAAGGAAACCAAACCCTTATGGCTGCGTTCATTGTCTTTTCCATGGACACAAAATAGACAACGCTGCACGAACGTGATGTTGTGAAAATGAAATTAACTTTTTAAACTTATTTTTGGCTCTCACTAATAAAAGAGACTAAATAACAACAATAATATTATATTGTTTATTCACTATGTTAATGGAAGATGATATGGATTTAGGTAGCACTGATTTGTTTACTTTCACTCTGGGCCGAGATGTTTGACAGTGGAACATCTGGCTTGCTTTACAATTCCAAATATAAAGCCAGGCTGGCTAAGGACTCCAAATGGGAAAAGAAAGCTAGATGCAAACTTTGTATAAAATTGTTCGACATAGGGGAGGAGGAATAGGTACCTTACAGCTACAGCTAGCTACAATCATCTGGCAATTATTTGGCAACATAATAACAGATGGATTCTAAAATAGTTTATTTATATAATTAACATGTAGCTATTTATACTCAGATGTCAAATATGGTCTGAAACATCTAACAAGAAGTCTGGACATTTGAGCCTGGAAAAGTATGGAACTTTTAAATGGAAAATGTGTATAAACCCTGGACATATGCCCCATAAAGGTGGATGATAACAAAGATAAAACTATTGCGAAGTCTTTTTGTGTCCACCACATATCCTCATTTCACCTTCTACTGTGGACTCCGCTTGTTTCAATGACAAATTTTATTAAGTGGAATACATTATACTGCTAATTATGGACAGTACTTACGTCGTGCAGCTGTGTCTTAAATATGGGTCTGTTAACGTCTGGCTCCTCCTGTCTGTTAAGTGATCATTGATCGGATATTACTGGACCAGGCAGGCGGAGGTGTCACGGATCTCACTGCTATGACCCTTTCAGTTCTGGTAAAGCAGATCAATAGATCAAACTCTTCCAGAGATGGGTTTTATACCATTCATCAGAGCCTGTCTATCAGCGTGAACCCGGTTCAGCCCGATTATAACTCCAGCCCCCCTGACACACACTTGACATAACCTACTTTGAGTTAAACACAATCAAGCTTGACATATTGTTGCAGTAAGTTGGAATTAGTTTCTATCCTTGAGCAGTTTGAAGATATAGCACTACACGCAGTGCTTGTCATTTTTACACATGCAGCTGAGCTCAACGTCCTTCAGCAGTCTATGTGAGAATGAGACAACATCACTGGAAAACATAATGTGATACTTTATTGATCCCTGCGAGGGAAATTCTCTCTTCCCACTGACCTCTTGGCAGCGGGGTCAGACACCCCCGGAACTGGTAGGGATTCAGCATCTTGCTCAAGGGCACGTCAGCAGATACTCACTGACACGAGGGCTTGAACTTTCACCCTCTGGCTGCAGGATGGACTCCCAACTTCGCTCGGCCAGGCCGCCACAGCGATAGCATTTAATAGTTGTCTGTTCTGTAACCAGGCGCGGACAGTAAGATCCTGAGGAACTGCGGGAAACTGAGAGTGAAGAGGACTCGGATGGAGAAAGTTTTCAACAGAGTTGTGATCGGGGTGAGTGGGGTAAAGGGCAGGGGGATGACAAGTGTGAAGCATCTTGTGGAGTTATTCTAAACTATGTGTGTCTGTGTTCTTGATCTCTATAGATAGTCCTGTCTGTTCTGCTGGCTGCTCTGCTACTTGCTATTGGTAGCGGTGTGTTTTCAAGTTGGGTCATGAACCACACAGGGTTCCTGTCTCCTCTCGTGGTCAACGGTAACCCCGTCTACACAGGGTTCCTCATCTACTGGAGCTACATCATCCTGCTCAGCCCAGCCATGCCCATTGCTCTCTACATCACGTTAGTTTTGTATTTTTCACTAGTTTTTAGATCCTGTTCATCTGATTTCTGATCAGAAATATACTGGACCTCAAATTCAAAAGGATCACTGTGACACATTGATTCATTTTTATTTATTTTGTTTTTTTGTGCCTTTATTTGATAATACAGCTGAGGGGAGACAGAGAAGAGATGACACACTAAAAAACTACCAGGGCACCTCAAACACATGAATTTAGTCACTTGATGTCAGAGCAACTCTTTACCTGAACTGGACAAGCAGTGTTTTTACGTTCATGTCTAAAAACTTAAAATGGTCATTTATTTCATCACTGGACTGATATATATAGTCAGATAACCACGCAGTGCAATAATATATATATTATTGCATCGGTATGGGTCAAAGAAAAACCATTTATAGACTGTAACAACTGTCTGTAATGTTCACTCATACATGGCTGTTAATGTGTTTACATTAACAAAATGTAATCTAGAATAATATCAGGTTTATATTTTTGTTTCAGTTAAGAAAAATGTTATTTCACAACTAGCTTTAGTTTTTAGCTTTAGTTATATACACTGATAACCTTGGTTGTATCTACAACACTATGCTCATATGAGGGAGGGAAAGAAGGTGGAAATATACTGTTATTGTGTGTGTGTGTGTCCCCATCCACAGGTTTGAGGTGATCCACACGATCCACAGCAAGTTTATTGCCTGGGATATGGAGATGTATTGGCAGCAGGCAGACAGACCGGCCCAGGCCAAGAATACTTCACTGAGTGAGGAGCTCGGCCAAGTGGGATACCTGCTGAGTGACAAAACTGGGACACTAACCCAGAACCGTCTGCTCTTCAGACAATGCTGCATCGCTGGGGAGATCTATGGTAACAATAACCTTAAACCATCTCATGATTTCACCTGGTAAACTCATTTTCCAAATAAAAAAAAAATCTTTGTGATATTTTAATTGCATTTCTTAGAAGAAAACAACAACCAAATACCAGCATTTCTCCTTATTAGAAAGAAAAAAGTATCTGGAAATTAATATTCCAATCACTCACTCTCTGCCAGTCCAACAGATCACATTGCCTTTGTCTCCTGTTTTTTATTTTAACTCGACATCCACTTGGAACAGGATGAATATCAAATTTTGGATGCAGCATGCTCTTAAATGCATCTTTACAGGGTATTAAGCTGTTTTAATTGTCGTCTTTGTAGACATGTCTTTCATTCATTCAGCCTTTACTTAAAACATATCACTTAAATAGTAACAATAACAACAATAACAATAATAATAATAATAATAATAATAATAATAATAAGTTTATAGTATTTATATAGTTTTAAATTGACCTAAGTGTGAGAAGCACAAAAACTAAAAGCAGTTTTCATAAATTTATTGTTTTCACATGGCATTAGCCAATCACAGGAACAAGTCAAAAGTGACTATTGGACCAGTTTAATAAGGAAGTGATATATGTTGTCACTAATGACTTTACAAAGAAATAGAAACCAATGCCTGTGATTAGTATGATGAGTAGAATAACTGTTACCGTTATTGTATTTTTGTTTTGTTTTTTTGTAATTCAAGTTTTTATTTATTACCATTATTGTTAAATAAGCTCTGTTTATGCACAAATATCCAATTTGACAAGCTTACTGTCTCGTGTGTCAGCGTGAACTTTAAATGCAAGAGAGATATTTAAACAGGAAGTAGTCTTGTTTACTACAGAGTTAAGACAACTTTCATCCTTAAATTAGAAACTAATGACAGGCAATTATTAATCACATAGCCTTAAACAGTTTTGTAGAAAAAATGAGATTGAAGTCCTGAAAAGTGACACAAGGGGGTGATGGCAATGAGACACTTTTCATATGTGGGTTCTTCCAAGAGAGCTTGTTTGGCACTTGATTGTCCAGCAATTCAGTCTGTGTCCAAAGATGTGTCAAGTTACAGGACTGAATCCTGTTAAATCAACGCAGTAATTTGCTTCCTCTAATATTAATTTACATTACACAGTTTGCTAATCACAAGAGAGCAACATTTCCTTTAAGGATTACAGTGGAACAAAGATCCCTCGGGGGACGTGACTTCACATGAACCTTGGATGAGGCAACAGGAGACACTTAACATGCTCATATCCAACAGCCACCAGTCCATCTACTCATAAATATTTAACACGGGCTCTGACCACTGAAGACAAGCTGTAACAGAAACCTTGTCAAGATCACATCAACCATATGTTGTATGTCTGAGTCACTTCCTGGTTCAGCACACATCTTTCTTTCTTTCTTTCTTTCTTTCTTTCTTTCTTCATGTACAGTATCCCAATTTCAAATCTTTTGGCAAGTCATGAAATGTAATAATGTCTTTACCTTCACAGGCGATGCATCAGTCAGGGCAGAGGACACGGAGGTACAATATATTTATTCTCTAATTTTTATCTTTGAACTGTACTTTGTTCTTTCTTCACCTTGTCTGTGTATATTTCCAAACTAATTCAAAGGTATTGACTAAACATCCCACAGGATAAATCTTTTCTTGTCCATGTGCCTCTGTTTTTATGTCCTGATTTCTGTTGCATTCAATTCTATACGTTAGCCACAGTTGCAACAGGCCTATTCAGTTGGCGGCCCGTGGGCAAAATCTGACCCTTCGATCATTTATAAAGATGAAAAACATATATCATCTATATATCATAGTGATTTTATTTAAATAATCTGCTAACATTCTAAATGTGTCACTTGCTATGTCTGTTAAGTGCAGAGATACTCATTATTTTAAAATGTTTTAACAGAAAGAGTTTAGGAGAGTTGAACTGAATGCAACAATAAGCTGCTTTAATCTAGGATTTTGTCTTTTTATACATCATGCTTCTTTTTCATTTGTGAAAAAAATACACATACACATTTAAATTCCTAACTTACAGGTCAGACATACTAGTGTAAACCTCTGGCGGCTTGGAATTTTTTGTCAAATCTGGCCATTCGAAAAGAATAATTGAGTAGGCCTGTTGTATAATAGCAACGTCTGGTGGGCTATCTTCTTTCCTGTTCATGTGCAGCCCATGGACTTAAGCTGGAATCGGTTCTCCTGCGGTGGTCTGTTCATGTCGGCACCAGGCCTGGTGGAGAAGCTCAGAGGACAGCAGTGTCCAGTCAGCACACAGTTCCTCACAGCGCTGTCTTTATGTCACACTGTCATGGCAGAGTGGAACGAAGGTTGTGTCTTTGTGTGTGTTTGTATTACGTCTTTGTGATTCAGATCAAAGTAGTTCCATTTACATTCTAGAACTAATAAAACAGCTAAGCCTGAGGTTATATTTAAGAAAACAATGGTTTGTTCTTTATGAAATTTGGCAGTGCTACAATTAAAGGTTATATAACTTGTATATCTAATTTCAGACACTCTGTCGCATGGTAACTAAACTTTAAAGGATGATGCACTTTTCTCACAATTATCGTCCAACCCCTACATCACTTGTCTAAATCTGATTTAATAATATGGATTAAGTTACTTACTGGCACAATTGGCTGTTCCCGGAGGACGACATGTTTACCTTTACTTTGTGTGTTGACCGCATTCCTCCAGAGGCTCCAGTTTACCAGGCTGCGTCCCCAGATGAGGAAACTCTAGTTGGTGCAGCCAGGGAACTGGGCTGGGTCTTTCTTTACAGAACAAGAGACTTCATTGTTGTCTCTGAGCTGGGTGTCGTTCGCCAATATCAGCTGCTGGCTCTGCTTGATTTTACCAGCCAGAGAAGACGCATGTCTGTTCTGGGTGAGAGTAGCCATCAAAATACCCATTAACAACATATCTTCAGTCTTATTTTCTCTTGTAATCTTTAACAGTCACCTCACTCTTTTTTCACTTATGTCAAGTTCTCCCATGTCAGCTTCTTTTCAGACTAAATTATCTATACTGGTTTTGTTTTTTCTCTCAGTGCGGGAGCCGGAGGGTGGGTTAAAGCTGTACTGTAAAGGGGCAGACATAGTGATCATGGAGAGACTGCAGAAGAGCTATCCATATCAGGAAAGGACTGAAACAGCCTTGGAGGTGAACCATTATTGTGTGCTGTTGTTGAGCATTTCTGTATTCCTTTCTGTATTAAGTAGTTCAAAATCACACACAGTTTACATGCTCCTTTACTCTCTTTAGGGTTGTGATAAACTAACAAGGTTAAGGGCCCTATTTAGAGCTCTATTTAAAGCTCATAGCACAAGTGCATTTAGGGCACTTTGCTATTTAAATGATGCATAATTTGGACGCTAAGTAAGGTGCAAAGGGTCTTAATGCAAAGTCTCTTAATTAATTGTAGCTGAGTTTTGGTCATAACACGAATGAAACCAGAATGTCAACCTGAATGTCATCTCACAGGTGTGCCTGCCTCTGGGGTATTGCTATTGAGATGGCAGATTCGACAAGTTGGAGAGGCAAACTAGGATGCTGAAGTGACCCAGTTAGGGTAGTTAAACAATGAGTCAGGCAGGCCAAGTCCTAAAAATAAGCATTTCAATTAATAGCAGCCTGGTTGCATGTAGATGAAATAAGTTGAAGGTCTCCTCACTAAGAGAGACACCGTGAACATTTATGCATGAGGCACAGCAGCATGACTGCTGTGACATTACAGCACACATGGAAACATTACTGTTAATTACTGAAAGTAGCCTCCCTAATCATTAAATACATTTTTAAAGAAAACACTACCACATCAGTATGATACAATCACTCAGAGAGCTTGCTCTGCTCGGCATTATTTAAAAGATAATTTCATGATTAGAGAGGCTGCTTTCAATCATTTTAAACATTTCCATGCACACACTAGTGTTACTGCAGCAAATATTGTTGATATTTAAGCAGCAAAACTACAAACTATAGATATAAAAAAGACCAAAAATCGATAGGATTCATCCTCTGGGGATCATGAACATCTAAACAAAATTTAATGGCAGTCATCCAACGGTTGTTGAGTTATGTCTATAAATACCAATGTGGTCAACGGATTGACAGACTGATATTGCCACCTATAGAGCTAAGTCACTGGCATGGCTAATATTATACATATTGTATAGACTTTAAGACCACCTTTGTATATATTCCATCATTGTTATCAATTGTCTGTCTTATCAAAGATTATACACACTGTCCTGAGCATCTCAGAGCAGTTATGGACCAGTTGAAATTTCTTGATCAATGATCAATAGAGTCTTCAAGAAAGGCCCGCAATCTCTCACTGAAGTCCTGCTGAGATAGTTGAGGCATGTCTGAAGTGTTTATCTCATGTTTTCTTTGTCAATTCTTCACTTCTGCCTCAACGATCACTCAGTAAATAATGTGCAGCCTATCAAATAATGTGTTAACTTATCTTCTGCCAGCTGTTTGCCCAGGCCTGTCTGAGGACTTTGTGTGTTGCGGTTCGATCTGTTCCTGAGGCATCGTGGGAGCAGTGGAGTAAAACTCTGGCCCAGTCTGCTGCCATGGCGACCTGCGATCGCGATGCAGCACTGGAAGAGCTATATGATCAGATGGAGAGAGAGCTGCAGGTGGACGCTTCTTCATTGTGATTTTTACATGTTTATTGTCAGTCCTCCATATACACTGGTGTAGCTGATATAATTAACACAGATAACTCTTCAAATAAAGATTGTGTTAAGTTGTTTCTGCCCTTTACCTTTCTCTTAATCAAGTTATATCATATTTGTGAAGCACAAAGAAGCTCTTTTAGAAAAAATACTTTAAATACCATGCTTTTTTCATGTTACAAGGTTGAACATCACTAATATCATCTCTTATCTAATAAAGCCAGAATTTCCTGGGAATGATAAAAAATTTCATGTTTTTAGCTTCTGGGGGTGACAGCAATAGAGGACCGGCTTCAGGAGGGCGTTCCTGAGACTATTGCTCTGCTTCAGCAGGCTGGACTTAAAGTATGGGTGCTGACAGGGGACAAAAAAGGTATTGTGACTGTAGCAGGAGGTTAGGATGGCACCATTTTAAATGCTGTGCTCTAGCTACATGAAAATAAAGTCTTGCTGTGTTTTCTGTCCGTTGCTCTTCGTCCTTGCAGAGACGGCAGTGAATATTGGATATTCTTGCAGACTACTGGATCCTGATACCAGATTACTGGAATGGCAGGAGCTGAGGTTAGCAATGATAAAAATACACAAACACACATATGCACACACTCACACCATCTCATTGATCTTTGTGTGTTTTCCCCTGCAGACAGATACTCCAGTCCCCAGACCCAGGGGTCAGTTTCTTCAAGGAAAGGCAGACAGAGGTGTGGGCTGTAGACAAGAAGAATGCTGGAGCAAAGACTGCTGTGGTCCTCACTGGACCTGAGCTGGTAAACATTAGACATTCAGGAGGCTTATGTAGTTTGCCTGCTGATCATGAAACACTATGTGGTTTGTGTCAGTGAATAGGACGGGACAGAAAAAAGTGGAAATGAGTGGCTCAACCTCCATTTACATTGTAGTTAGGTGTCACTTAGTTTCAGACATAAATCAGTTTTTCCTCAAAGATTATCTAACATTATGTAAGATTTAGTGTTTTTTTGTGATTGGGCACCCCCAGTTTTTCAGAGAGCAATTCACTTGTACACTGCTGTAAATATGGGCAGCTGTATGCTATCATAAGAAATGTAACACAAATGCACATGGCATGTGTTATGATTACATTACTTATGATCTAAAACTAGAGCAACAACGCAAGACGTAGCAAGGCAGCTAATATTACTTGCTAGCAAAAAGGCCAGCTCGCCGTTGGGCTTGAAGCCTTTTATTTCATAAAGCTTACCTCAACTAAAAGCCAGTCTGACATTTGCTTCTGTCCAGCGACCTCTTGCTCTGACACTTTCTTTGTCTTTTCATAGCAATTTTCTGCAGGTTCGTGTGCTACAAATGATCCTCTTCATATTACACATAGACACCCCTAAGCAAATGTCTATTAGAAGGTACTATGGGGCATTTTATACGAATATAACCTAAACTGAGTTGTTTGATGGTGTTGTAATCCAGGCAGACTTCGACCAGAGACCAGAATGGGGCGCAGCGTTCATGAGGGTGGCAGAACAGTGTCAGTCTGTGTTGTGCTGTCGTGTAACACCTGGACAGAAGGCTGACATCGTAACACTGGTCAGGAAACACACCAGCTCAGTCACCATGTCCATCGGGGACGGTGCCAATGATGTGAACATGATTAAGAGTAAGTCAGGTTTAATGAAAAGATGGCAAACAAAATGTGTTTGTATTTCTAAAAACCTTTGTGTTTTCTAATTTTCTTCTTCTTTTTCCTTCTCTTATCCCTCCTCAACACCAGCGGCTCATGTCGGTGTGGGAATAGCAGGAGTGGAGGGAGGTCAGGCAGTGCAGAATGCAGACTTTGCATTTTCCCAGTTCAGATTTCTGCAGAGGCTGCTGCTGGTCCATGGGCGCTGGTCCTACAGACGTATTTCCCTCTTCTTGCGTTACTTCCTGTTTAAGACCTGCAGCTTTGCTCTTGTGCACATATGGTTTGGTTTCTTCAACGGCTTCAGTGCTCAGGTCAGATTTACATGGATTAAATTCACTGACACTTACACTCCATGAACTGAGGTTAAACATTTATTACACTGTCTATTTCTGTCTTGCAGTCCCTGTATGAGACATGGTTCATCGCTCTCTACACTGTCTTGTACACAGCGACCCCAATTATGCTTGTGGCCTTCTTTGAACAGGTGAGACATTTTTTGCTACTTAGCATCAGTTAATTTTTCACAGTAAGATATTTAAATTTGGAGTCATAATTCGTCATCCTGCCTCTCTGTGCTGTAGGACGTGAGTGCAGAAGGTAGCCTGAGATGGCCGGAGCTGTACAAGGCTGGACAGAGACAGGAGTTCTCTAGCCCGCTCATGCTGTGCTTGTCACTCCTCTATGCTGTCTACGCATCACTTGTTCTCTTCTTTATCCCGTGTGGAGTCTTCTACAACACAGCCTTTGACTTTCAGACCATGGCAGTCACTGTCGCTATGGCAGCCACGTTCACTGCCACCATTGAGGTCAGGATCACACTTAACAAAGATTTAAGTGAACTACAGAAACTTTTAATCACAAGTCAAAAATAAATGTAAAATGAAAACGGGAGAAAGCTTACTAATTATTATTATTACATAATCAAAAGGTATTGCAAAAGAAATTGTAAAACAAATTCATTTTTATAACCCTTTTTCACTGATAGTAGTATTGTATATCCAGGTGTACATTTTCACTCTGATTATAGTGTTTCTGTTGGTCTTTCAGATTGTGTTGATGACCAGATACTGGACGAAATTCAACATAGCAGCTGTGATTGTCTCTGTGCTGTTCTTCTTCATCTGTGCTAGAATCACCCACAGCGGCCGCCTGTTTCAGAGATCACCCAGCGACTATATCTTTATTGGTATACTTGTACTCATCTCAGTGTCACTTGACTCATGTTGCTCCTGGCTGAGTCCATTTCAACATCCATTACTGCAGGAACTGCTGGATATGATTCACATGGAGACAAATAATATCAAAACAACAGTAGATGAAAACATACAGCAAGACGATGTGTGCATTTTAATGATTAATGCTGTTTTTTTCCTGTTGATTTGATGAAATGTCATCATTCCTGTGGACAGGTTTGATAGCTCTGTGTGTGTTTTCCATCAGGTGTGTCTGATAGAGCCTTTGTGGAACCAGTTGTGTGGCTCACAGCTCTGCTCACTTCCTGGATGGCTGTTCTTCCCTCTGTGACTGCCCACGCTCTCAATGTCATCCTCACCTTCCATGACAAACACAAGGTGAGACATCTGAATGCAAAAGGAAAAGTTAATTAAGACAGTAAGAGAAAGAGGCGGAGTATCAATTTACAAAGGAATAGCTTAAAACTAAAACTGAAAATAAAACATTTTGCACTCGCCTCAATGTCAGCAAAAAAGATATCCGCTCAAATTTTTTGTGACAATGAGCCACACAGCAAGTTAGCTCTTGTACGTCCATCTCAACCCAACTATTGAAGACTTGCAATTCCTAAAATGTCTCCAAACAACCTACAGCTGTCTCATCCACGTATTTTGGAGAAAAATCCACCACTTACGTAATATGTAGAGTATTTTTCTCAGTGATATTCCAGCTGTGTTCAACCCACTGGATTCTGACAGGAAAATGTGCTCACAGCTATTGATGATATAAAAACCCTAAATGTTTGACATGAGGACCGACTCAATATGATACTGAATTTGGTTGCCGTTTTGTCTGTCTGCAGCTTATCTCCTATACTACTGGATCCATCATCCTAATAATTTTTTTTGCACATTTATGACTAAGTTCAAGGACCTTTCATGAAGGCGGTGATTCAGAATTTTTAAAAACGCTGGAGACCTATTCCATAGACCATTTTGTTTTATACCGACTAGTGCCTTCTCCCTCCTCTTAACCTGCCGGTAGGGGCCACAAGTCATCAACAACTGCTAAGCTAAAAAAAAAAAAAGCTTACCTACTGCCTGTTGTAGAGTTTGGCCTTTGTCATGGCTCCAGAATTTACATCTATAGAGAAGTTTCTTGTCACCTTAAACTGGAGCATCTGCAGATCTATTCAGTACGTTGGGGTTACAATCCACTAAAGTTAGGCACAGTTAGGGATTAATAAATCGCTGCCATCTTGTCTATGCCTCATTGGCGGCTGATGGACAGTATGTCGCCAAAGAAGTTACACTGATGTCTCTGCTATACATCTGCACGGCTGCAAACATTCAAGGTTTGCTGGTAAACAAGTGAGGGATGCAGACTTCACAACAAAATAGATGGTATCTCACTTCATTCTGGGCTGATTTTTATGAAATTTGGTTTGTTATAAACATGAGGAATTGAAGATGGCAGTGGTTACTTGTTGGTATTGAATTCAGTTACTTGAGGTGGATCTAATGAACTCCATGCCAAAAAATTAACCTTCTGAATAGCCACAGCTTCCACTAGTACATGAATAGAATATTATATAACATTGTTTTTAAGTCACCTGATTGCTTGTAATTGTTGTTGTTCTAAATAACCGTGTTTAAATCGTGAAATTTTGAGTTATTGACCTGTTTATTGTTTCTTTATTACATTTATACAGATACATGAATCCATAATGCTCACTTACAACACCATTATATTATTCTATGCATCTTAAAGAGAACTGTACTCTACACACATCTATAAAAAAGAAAACTTGCACTATACTAAAAAATTAGGTGCTTTTCCATCTCTTCTAGTTTTTGAGTCTGAACTTGTGTACCAACTTTTTTTTTTTTTTTAATCTGAGATGGGATGAGTTGTTTCCCATTCACCAAGTTACTCATGTTTAATTTCTCAAAAAACAAAAGCAGTTTTAACAGTAAATGGTCACTGATGTCACTCTCACCTGGCTGTGATGTAGGTCCACAGTGCATCCCATCAGCCAGTGGAGTTGAAGTCACAGTTCGTAAGAGGAACATCTCTTCGCCGTTCCTCTTACGCCCTCTCTCAAGGAGCCGGGCCTGGACGCCTCATCAATTCAGGGACCTGCATCCGTAGCGCAGCACCACCGGTGGATGAGAAGGTGAACACAAGTAACAACCCCACTGACTCAGACCAAATTCACATCAAGGACAACAGTGATACACCAAATGGCATATGAATAAGGACTGGTTCAGGTTTTGATATGGGAAAACATGTTATCATATACATTGCTATTGCAACATAGACATGAAAAAAATTTTCATTATGTCTGTACTTCAAACAACCACTACTTAGTGGAGCCTGCACTCATCTTTGAATAGCTATTTTTCAATAAATTAAATTATATAATCTCATTATATAATGTACAAAATATATTATGTACTATAAATCTTGTATATTGTTTTTACATAGACCGTTTACCTCTGCTGGTCTTTGTTCTTTGAGACTGGTTTGATCTTCAAAGGAAATCCCCTGTGACCCCAGCAGATGGAAATTTGATTTTTTACCACAACAAACAAAATAAACCGACAGCACTGCTTTGTTTTACAATTGTTTTATTTGTTAATTTATTTCAAAACACGCAATTTTACCCATATTATCCTTTTAAGTTTTTATTTTTCTGTAACAGTTATTACTCAGATTTTTTTCCTTCTCAAAAGTCTCAGCTAGAGTGAAACTAAAAGTCCTCCACAGGCTCTCCGGCTTCTGCAGTGGGAGGAGGGAAAAGAGGCTTTCTGACCAGACGTCGTGAGTGGGTTTATCCCTCGTTTTATGTGTGGGTGAAGGTGTGTGTAGGAGTTTACACCAGTGTATGTATATTTGTGTGTGTTTAAGTGCAATAGGTGGAATGTCCACATGGCCGGTAAATCACAGGACCCGTAGAGCAGCCCAGAGAGCTAAACATTGTCTTCTAGGTTTGGTAGCCAGATTGTCATACCTCTGATTTCATCTTTGGTTTCAGCAAACACTCTCAAAAGGCAGACTCACCCTCTCCAGCATGTGCCTGTGTGTCTGTTTGTGTGTCTGTCTGTCTGTACGAGTGCAATATAAGCCACCATCTCCAGACGACTTTGTAAACTTAAGTAAATACAATGTAAGCGTCTTTGCATTGATTGTGGCCCTTCCTTGGCGCTGGGGACAAAGACAGTCAAACATTGTAGTACAATGGAGCCATGATGGGGGAGGATCAGCTTGCAAACATCAACATGGACTCCATTTTGATGTCAATGGCAGTTTGGGGCATTTGTGTAAAGCTGTACGACATCAAGTCTGGTGAAACATGGGGTGCTGTAGTGCTCTTCTCTCCCCCAGCCGCTCTCTACAGTACCCTGAGTGACTGGGGGGTGCCCACTCTGGGCTTAGTGGAGGGAAGGGGGGATGAGAAAAGGTCGTGGAGGCGTGAGAGGAGTGTTTAAATGTCGAGGAGAGGTTGAGGGTTGTACACTCTGACCCAGCAGCAACGATTAAGATTGGGGGGGTCAGGTGTTTGCATAGTTCTCTGTGCAAAAGCCACCAACCGGAGCCATTTTTATTCCTCGCGGCTGGTTACATCATCGTTAGATTAGCAGGAAATCGTGGTGGGTGATGGGAAATATGGACTCTGTACCACAGATCTTGTTTTCTGCTCCTGCAAGTGCACTACAGTGTGGCAGTAGAAGTGCAGGAGGGTGGAAAGTGACAGAACATGAAGGAGGGAGGGAGTGACTTTAAAGGGATAGTTCAGATTTTTTGAAGCGGGGTTATATGAGGTACTTATTGATAGTTAGCATATTAGCTACTGTAGATGGTGGTCAGCATGCCCCCAGTTTGGAAAAACAGAGAGGAGTACTAGCACAGAAGCTAAGCAGTGTACTGTTGCGGACGTGGTCAGCAGCCAGTTAAAAAAAGATACAACTACAAAGATGCAATATCAGTGTAAGTTTACGATATATTTAGAGTATTTTCATCGCTTTATCTTGCCATCAGCCAGCCTTTTCTGAAGAGAAACCAATGTTATGTAAGCCAGATTTTGCTCTTGCCGAAACAACCAAACTCCATAGGTGAAATCAGTCATTTTAATTCACAGAACACAGTTGTTGTTTTACCGTGACCTGACCCTGTCCACAGGAACACATCACTTCGCTTCTGTGCTGGTACTTCTCTCAGCTTCTCCAAACTGGGGGGTGTGCTGACTGCCATATATTGTAGCTAATACACTGACTATTGATAAGTTCTTCGTACAACCTCACCTCAGATAATCCAAACTATCCCTTAAAAATGTGTAATGAGTTTTGGTTCAGAGTGTCATGTAACCGAGTCATGTCGAGCTTGTCAGATGAATGTAAGATGCATGATTTTGGAGAGTGGAGGGGGGTGTCGGGGCAGTCGTTTGGCAGTCGGGCACTACAGCTCGTCACAACTCAGAGAGCCTCTTTTCCCTTGATTTTTGTTCTTCCATCCTCCCCTTCGTCCTCCCCACTGGCCTGCCCTCTCTCTACCTTTTTTCTTGTTTTGAAACTGATTGTCTTCTACCATCACAAAGACACTTGGTTCTGATTGATTAACAGGTAACAGAAGAGGGAGAGCACAGTGTGACTGGGGGTGTCTACATCAGCCCCACTGGCCACCTCAGATCCCACGGTGAAATGACACACACATTACGCTGTTTGACAGTAAATGCTGGTGACATTTCGGGGCAGGATCGTCAGTTGCCGAGTGGTGCTGCGGTTGGTTGGTCGGTCAGTCAGTAAGAAATGGTTTCAAATTTTCGCATGACAAATATTGCAACCCATCAGTAAAGGAACATAAAAAAGAAACACTTTTTCTTCCACATAGGTACAAATGAGCACACATACACAGATTGAAGAAAAGCATGTAGACAGACATACAGGTATATTCAAGGCCGCTCGGGCCTGTGTGTGTCCCTCTGATTAACTCCAAGTAAACAGCCCGTCTTTGGAAAAGCAAGACACACATTTCAGGACCCGAGCGAGGACCACAAGCTGAGGAATGAAGATTGAATGCTATTGATTGGGAGGAGAGGAGTTTGACCTCCCCCAGCACACACTGCCCCCTACTGTCTGGATTTATATACATCAAAGAAACATGGGGAAAAGGGGAAGGGTTGCAACAACACATGCACACAACCAGTGAATCCAACAGTGACGGAAATTCTAAAAACAAGGACCCCTCCAACGCCTAAAACCCAAATCCTCCCACCCTTTTTTTTGTTTGTTTTGATAACCAAAATATCCCCCACCCCTTTCTCCACCCACTCCCAAGTCTTTCCATCCTCCTCCTCTCCCCACAAAATCACAGGTCATTCCTGTTGGTTTCTATACAGTTATACAATATCCATGCACAAAAGAAAAAAGCGCACCTTCTTTTCAATAGGAGGTGCTGGTCTTTAATATTCTAAGAACATCAGGAGCACTTGAACACACCCAGGAACCTTCAAAAGTAACTGTGAATTTTTTTTTTTCAGAGAAAAGACAACTTAAAGGCAGAAGAAAGCTAACAATGAGTAAAAGGTTATTCCTCCTTTGGTTTAACATCAAATTTTTGGTTTAGATTCAGCCCAAATCATGTTTTTGTAATATCTTTCTTTGTTTTTTTTGTTGTTTTTTTCCCCCCTTTAAAACATACCCGCCTTGGAGAGAGCTTTGAACTAAACATCTGAAGTGAGTAGCCCCTCTCTGTCTAGTCTAGCCTTCTCTTCTGCTGCCTCTTCTTTTCTCATGTAACCCTCCACAGAAACATTCACAATGTCTTTTTCCTTTATGAAAACATTTAAGTACATGCCGTAGCAAAAACAAACAAGAGAATGTACGAGAAAAATGAGCAAACAAATAAAAGGAATTTAACAGTATAAAGCTTCAAGTCACAAGTTCCAAAACTAACTATCATAGTATCATAGTTTCATAATCATTGTTATCATTAGCAGTATTATTTTCAGTCTAAATTACATAAAGTTTACATGAAAGGTTTTTGAGGTATTTCAGAATTAATTGTCAACACACGCCTACCGAGTCTTAGCACTAGCCAGGGGGAGAGGTCGACTGGACAGACAAAAGGTGGAGGAGAGGAGGAGAGAATTTGTGTCAAGAAACTGTCAGTGAGTCTTCCACACTTTTCTAGTGCAGCCTCTGTGCTTGCACGCAGTGGAGAGATTGAGAGAGACATTAAGTGGTACAGTTTTACAACTACAGCCCGATGAGCGCTCAGAGCCTCGGCCCTTTATACCCCCCTCTTTTCTCTGTTACACAAAAATATCTCTGATGCGAGAGAGGCAAAGTGGCTGAGAGTCTGAGCACGCCGGGCAGAGAGAGAAAAGAAAAATAAAAAAAGCACAAAGGCTGTGAGCTACTAGAAGATCAACGATACAGCAACAAAGACTGACAGATTAAGGAGTAACATATAATTTTGTTTCAAATAAATAGTGTATAGAAAATGTTTTATAGACTTTCTACATGATAAAGTGCTTGTATTCTAGTGTATCAAGATGGAAAGTCAATATGGGAGAAAATGCTGACACAGCCCCCACTCTGTGTCCCTCTCTTCGGCCCCCCTTTCTGTCCATCCAATTATGGGTGCATTGTCTGAATGTGAGAGCATGTTTGTAAATGGTAGGGGTGTCACAATTTCAATATTAAATTGAAAAACAATCGAAATGAGCTTTCAATTTCAAGAATTTAATCGAACGGCAGAATCTGTGTTTCTCCCAGTATTTGCTTTTCTCTCCTCCCCTGCCTACTTGCGGCATCCGGTGTGTGTCTTGAAGAAAAAAACAACACTTCAAGCACGATGCAGCATAGCTAACTAGCTGTTATATCACACTTAATAACGTATAGATTCATTTTAAAGGGACAGTTCAGTCCAAAACCAAAAATACACATTTTCCCCTGGCCTGTAGTGCTATTTATCCATCTATACTGTTATGGTGTGACTTGCCTAGTTTCAGAAATGTTGGCTATAGAGATTTCTACCTTCTCTCCAGTGTAATGGAACCAGATGGCTTTAGTCCTATAGTAGTCATGTAGTAGTAGTCATGACCTAGTTGTGCAAAATATTCCACAGGCTTCGTTGTGAGTAGTTTCATGTAAGAATTACTTTCTTTTTGCAGTAAAATCTACCGGAACTACATTCTTCCTAATAGAAAGAAACTAGTTCCTACATGAAACTGCTCACAACAAGTTCCGTGAAATATGTTGAGTAACCATGTCATGATTTTTGGAAAGAAACACTGGTTTTGAATTTTTGAAATGTATTTTTTGGTGCTTTGCACACCACAAACCAAGTGCCATTTAGTCTCAATACAATTGGAAGAAGGCAGACATCTTTATGGCTGGTATCTCCAAAACTGTGCAACTCACACCAAAAAGATCTAGATGGATAAACAGCACTACAGGCCAGGGGAAAAATATTTATTTTTGATTGTGGGGTGAACTGTTCCTTTAAAATTCAAGTTGAAGATGACAGTTATCAGGGCATAAAACCAATGATCTATTGATCTTTACAAATGGCAAACAATGGCATAGCCATCGGTGCAAAATAAAAAGAAATGTTTAAATCAAAAATCATATTGTGACCTTAAAATCCAAATATAAAATCCAATATCGAATTGTGGAGTTGAAGAATCATGACACCCCTAGTAAATGGGTTTTTGCAGCTATATGCATATGTCTCTCTGTGTGTGTGTGTGTGTGTGTGTGTGTGTCCAGTGCAGTCCCACCCGTGGTTGAAGGGAAAAGGCACTCAACTCTGTCTGCAAGGCAGCCACCTCCTCCTATGTGGCACGATGCAGTCCGACTGCGCTGTTAATACAAACGTGTGTGTGTGTGTGGTGTGTCATGGGCAAAGAGGGGGGCTTTTTTTTTTTTTTTTTTTTTTTTTTTTTTTTTTTTTTTTTTTTTTTTTTTTTCCCCTTTTTTTTGGTTTGTATGTCCCCCCCTAGGCAGTTTGGGACCGGTAGGCTGCAGTATCTTTGGTATTAGTGGCGGTTTCACAAACCACTCAGCTTAGTGAGGTAGCCACATTGGTTCTCACTACAAACAAATGTCATTTTGTCAGCCTAATACCTAGAGCTGAATCTAGCTATTTACCTATGCTCACTGAACTGTATACCACAAATCGATTTTTAGCTCATCATCCTTTGGCGACGTTAACTCACTGCTTACAGCAACGTGAAGTTAGTCAGTACCGCTCGATCAACTCCTCTACAAATGACCATCTTTGTATCTAATCTGCACCGCTAATCTGACTACATTGTTGGAAATGCTACAGTTGCATCTTAAGACCATACAGATAACTATTGAGTCCCGAGCTTTTTACCCCCCTACCCACCCTCCAATAAAACACACTGAATCAGCCAGGACATTTGGAGGTCATGTTTTGTCCCCCTCCATTTTTACCCCGTTTCTTGGGGCTCAGCTTAAAGGGGGCTGAGAAGTACCACAGTTCTGACATGAAATGCCAAAAGAGAGTCCCATCATTTATTCTTCTCTTCAGCAGCTCCCTGTTTTTCTTTTTTTTTTTTCTCTTTCTCACGGTAAAATGTCTTGTCCGAGTCTATATTCACACAGAATGCAAAAAAAAATACATCCTTCATTGGCCTCGGTCCTTGCATCCCTCCTTTTTTCCTTTTAAAAAGTCCTTCCTTTTTTTGTTTTTGATTTATCAACAAGGTGCCTTACTTATGCACAACAGAGCACAATAGTAACAAGAAATAGAAACTTTGTGTCTATGGTACTAATTAAATACCCGCATCAATATAGAGAGGAAGAGAGAAAGAGAGAGGGAGGGGGGGGGCAATGGGGGTTAGAGGGATAGAGGAGGTAGAGAACCAAAGATAGAATGAGAGATTTTTTTTCCTTCTGCTTCAAAATGTGTCCAGTTATGTGTTGGAGACATTTTCGTTTTGTATTTGTATCTTTGTCGTTTGAGGTTTTGGTTATTGTATGCCTTAAAATCTGATTCTTTTTTCATTTTTTTTACTACAAAAGTATATTTTTAATTCAGTTAAAAGCTGATTGTTGGTTGCTATGGCACACACCGCCCCGTCGTCAGTGGGGGCGCACTGTAGCTGTGTGTGTGAACCCTAGTACCATATTCTTTGATTCGCATTAAGGCAGTAAGCATTGGCACTAATTACTGTAGCATTTTGACAGCTGGAGTGTGGTGGTTAGCTTTGGGTTAGCTACTGATAACCCTTGTGTGGGAATAACCAGAAGATTTGGTTTGAATCACATCTGTTGAGAGCCTTTTGGGATGGAAGAATGGAAGAATGAAAAAATATGAAGCCTCCCAAAATAAATCAAACCTCCGTTGCACCTCAAATGTGTCTGTCTCAGTGTTACTTTTTACTCTGTTGTACTTTTCTATCCCCTCTCTGCGTAATTTCTGTATTTTATGGATTCTTCAAGATTTGGATTGGCTAAATAAATCCCTGCCTTTGCTAAATCCCTGCGTTTTCAGCTTCATTCAGTTTAACCATCCCCCTCCTCCGGCTTCACCAGTGCTGGTTGGATGAGGAACAACAATAGGATAATGGTTAGCTATTGATCTGCCTTCAAAGAGCTGTGAGGGCCTGAATGTGTTGTGCCATGACTTCTCCTCCTCAGCATCTAGTGGCTCTTCCCTCCCCTCTTCCTCCACTCTGAGCCCCATTGCTCTGCCAGATACAGGTCTCTGCTATCGACAGCAGGGGGCACTGTTGCGCTGCCGGCGCGGGCAGGCAGGACCGGACGGGGAGGGAGAGGTGTGCTGCTGCTGCTGTTGCTGTTATGAGGCCTTTGTGTCCCCATCTCCAGTGGGTTCCATGTGCTCCTCTTACATTTTCATATGCAGCTGTAATGTAGTTGGCTGGATGCCCAAGCGTGTTGTCGTCGTCGCTTGGTTCTCAGTTATTGATCAGAGGAAAAGCTCCCAGCAGAACAAAGAGCATGTCCAGACATCTCGCCCGCCTCTCCTGTTTGGTCAGAGAAACACAGACTCTAGGCTCGGGCGAAAGAGTAACAATGACAAGTCTCCCTACAGGCCCTCCAACATCTGTGCAAAAAATATAGACCTGGGCCTGGAAGACCTGAGTATCTACTGCCGAGCGTCTTGAGTTTCACCTTCAGGAGGGGTCAAGGCCCCGCTCTCTCTGTCTGCATCGATTCATTTTTCAATTCATTAGTTTGCCGTATGATCAGGCTGAGCTGCTCTCTGAAATGGCTGGCCATCAGGGAATACCTTTGGCCGAGGAATGAAGGAGACTACGGGAGGAGGTGGGGGGGAGGTAGAGGCGGAGAATTGGAAAGCCTTGTTGTTTTTTTCATAGGCTGCGTTGTTTTCTTTATGACGGCCTTGTGTGTGCAGGATGGGGCTCGGATAATAAGGCTATGTGCTGTTTGGTTGTCAGATTTATTGCCGTTCTTTTCGCCCTTGTTGCTTCCGTGTGCCGGCGTAGAGGGGATGAGACTAAAGAGGCAGACACAAAGGAGGTGAGTCGGGAGAAAAGAAGCAGACTCAGTGGCTACTTGGGTGGTGGAGGAAGGAGGCCGGCCGGCATGTATGTCTGGTACCGTCCAACAAAAACATCAAATCTTTGGTGTCTCTTTGTCAAAATGATTCTCTTTCAAAAAAGACAAAATCAATGATTGTCCTTGTGTGAGTAATGCAGAGTGGACCTGACTTCACGATTCACCTTTTTAGATTATGCTTGTTTCAGGTGAGCGCTTGAGATTCTGACTGACAAAAAAGATGATTGCATGGCACAAAGGATTTTTATCGGGAAAGAGGACACATTCAGACGGTCCAGGTCAGGTTTCACAGCCAATTTCCCATGTTGCCTGGTGTTCCAACCTGGTCCCCCGGCCCTCTGAAGGTCCTCTCCTCCTCTCAGGCCTTGGAGAAGGTGGTGGCGGACGTGCCCGGCTGCCCGGGGCTGGCACCGTGGTCATCATGCCAGCGGTCCACACAGCGGCGGCGCGCGTTCATGAAGAAATTGCTGACAGTGCTGAGCTCCAGGCCGAGCTGCTGGGAGATGGTGATCTGCATTTCCTTGGATGGACGCTTGTTCTCCTTGAAGATGGCGATGAGTGTGCGGCGCTGCAGGTCAGTGAAGACCAGACGCTGTTTCTTGGGCGCCGTGTTGCGGTCCTTGTGTTGCTCCTGTTCTTTGCGCTTGCAGGCTTGGTGTGGATGGCAGCGGTGGGAGGGATGGGGATGAGAGTGGGAGGCAAAGAGGGGAAAGAGAACACAAAGCAAGGTAAATATACACAAAAGTGATGCATTTTCACATGATTAAAGGAGCAATATGAAGCAAATGCACATCCAAAAATTAGTACTGCAGTCCACATAGCAAGTTAGGCGCATAGATGGTATATAAGATAAGTTGAATCCCTATTTAATATACAATCTGTGGTTGAAGTAAGTTGTTTCCCCCCACCTCCTCCTCCCAAGACTTGAAGAAGCTCATGCAGGCTGCAGGAACACTGCAGGAGTGCAACATTGTAATTTGCCAATAAAAAGTGACAACAAGTCCTATAAAATACACACTAGAGTTGGAGTTCAGTGGCTGCCTGCCTTACTGGCTGCCAGACTTCATTAAGAAATTGCTCAATTTAACCGTTATAAACGTTTACCCCTTCTAAAATTTATTAATGATTTTTTATCATTTATAAACCGACACTTATTCATTCCGCAAACATTTGGTGTTAATTTTAACTCTAATTTAAGGGGCAAAAAGTAGTAATTGCTTGTTCACTTTGGAGCCATAGATGTATTTTAAATAGGTTGAAATCCTATTAATTATACAATCTATGGTTGAAGCAAGTTTTCTCCTCTGCCACCTTCTGCCCACCACTGTAAGTTGATCAGCAGTTTATAACTGTCATTTGTCTGTCAATGTAAAGCTAAGCCCGTTATCCTGAAACCAAAAGCCCACTGCCCTGAAAATACACACTCTGGAGTTAGAGTTCAGTGACTTTCTGCCAGACTTGTTTCACGTATTATTCAATTTAACCATTCCTTTTAAAAGATTGTTAATGATTTCTTACAACTCATAAACAGACACTTAATCATTCAGCAAACCATCTGCATCAATCTGGACTTTAACATTAAACCCTCAAACAAAAACAGTTATCCCAGCTCTGAAGAAAAATTTCAAAGGACGATACCGCGGCTGTAACATTGGTGTCGGAGAAGTAAAGTAGTTCTTAATCTCTGATGACATATCATGGTCATTTTATGATAAATTACATAAAATATATTACAGATTTCTCCTTTAAATAACAAAAGACAGAATGTGGAGGGAATTAAAGTAACTAAATGTATCATTAGCCAATACTTAAACACATAAAAACTAGTTTATACAGCAGCAGAGATTCTACAGCTCCATCTCTATAGCCATATTAAAGTTGATTTAAAGCTAATCCATGCCTCCTGCCCAGTGGGAATATTCCTTCCATCCTGCAGAGTGCAGACAGGGAGCCAGCCTGCGGTGAGAGAAAGATGGGGTGAGGAGGGGAGGGTGTGGGACTGGCTGTTGCCTGCTAGCTGGAGACACTGCTGTTTGATTCAATATTAATGCAGTTTGAGTCGCAATGGGGGACTGAGTGACTGTTGCACAAAAGTAAGCATTTTGTGTGTGTGTGTGTGTGTGTGTGTGGAAATGAGAGATAGAGGAGGGGCAGGGAAAGAAAAGGTTGGAGAGAAAAGAACAGAAAAAGGTGGAGGAGTAAGACAAAGTGTGTGTGTGTATGTGTGTGTATATAAGAGCCAAAGAGAGGAGCTGAGAAGAGAAGAGGAGGGAGGGGTGGTGAGTGAAGGAGAAAGAGAGATATTGACCGACTTTGCTGTAGGAATTGGGGGGTTCTCTGTAGGGACTGAGGTCAGAATCCCCCCCAGCAGGTCTACAGTCTGCTACTTCAAACAGAGCCCACTGGAGCCCACTCTATTGAGCTCTGAGAGGGTATTTATAACCCACTGCCCCCACCCTCCCCAAACACAAACACTCGAGAGGTGCTGCTACGAGCCCCTTCCCATACGCAGAGCAATTTTCAAAAGAAAACACACCAAGTGTACTCTGTTTTACGTTTGGGAGGGGGTCCGAGGAGGTGGTGGGGTTGTGTAGGCAGCGAACACAGAAATTAATAGTTAATAGAATGTTGTATTGTGGGTAAGTGTGGTGTAACTCAAAGTATTTGTAGGAGACGGGTGGAAAGAAGCAGACAGGTGCAGAGGAGAAAAAAAGGCAGAAACGGCGCCCAGAGATGATGTAGCAAGAGTTGTATGTGTGTGTGTGTGTGTGTGTCTGTGTGAGTGTGTGTGTAAGGTTAAGGCACCACCTCTGCAGCCACATGTTCCCCTGCTGGCTGAGGATCGAAATCCTGCCAGAACGGCCTGCGTGTCCCCTCTCAGCTTCCCTACTGTCTCAATAAAACGAGAGCAAATTGGCGAGAGAAAGAGGGAGAAAGATGCCATCCCTGTGGGGTCTCCACCTGCTGCCGTTGGTATTGTTTGATACTTTCATACTTCAATAATGTCTCACTCTCAGGCTGCGAGTGTGTGTGTGTCTTGATGCATTTAAGGACAGAGTTTTTTATGTTCTACTTGCATGAGTGTGTGGATAGTGTGTGTGTTTAGGGAGGGGGGGGGTGGGGGGTGGGGGTGGAGGTTGTGATTATGCTGAAGTGGCTGGAGCCAAGCAGTGGCGCTGTGTGTCTAATTACAGTGGAACAGAGCCCATTGATCAGCCATTGCAGTCCAATCTGTTTACTACAGATGTCTAACCTGCACACGGGCCCATCCATCATATTCATATTTTACATCAACGCTGCAGCTTTATATATACATCACACAAACACACACATGCTAATTTGCCATTTACAAATTTGTCTGAATGCACGCTTGTACCTACAGTATATATATTATCATAGATAATGCTTTGATTTATTGCAGGGTTAACAGTAGTCATGACGATGAGGAAGAGCGGGAGGATGATGTAACTTTTTCATTTGGACTTTAAAGTGAAATTATGCACATTGTCACAAAGAGTTCAGTCTCAGTAGGTTGAACACTACAAGACAAACAGGATAAACCATTAAAGCTTTAGTTAGGGAATCGTTGACTTTAATGAGGCCTGCATTCATTATCGGCCAATATGGGCCTGAAAGTTTCCTATCACAGATATATTGTATCGGCATGTTTTCGGATATGAAAACTTTGTTGAAAACGTTCTTGTTTTTTTCAAAACTTATAAAGGATTTAGATTTAGCACAATGGAAAACATTTATGAGGACAAGAGTGAAGCAGAAGCTGAGAGGCTTTGCTTCTTGTTTTACAACCTGCCCCAAATTGACTGATAGTATGAAGACCATCAGCAGTTAACTGATGCTGTACAGTATGTTTATTTAGCAATTTTTTTGACAATTATATTAGAGATCAACATTACATTTAGCATACTATTACAGATGTTTCACCTCACCCAGTTTTTCCCTCCTTTTTCCCACCTACATGATGATTTCCCACCTATAGCCCAGCATGTACTAAGTTAGAGTAGTTATGTGCATAATAACATGACAGTTGAGTTTAAGAAAAACAGAAGTACACTTAATTCACCCTTTTTTGACTGTGGTATATGGGAGGAGAAAGCAAAGCTAAGAGGAAAAAAGGAGGAAAATAAACAAACAAAAAATCAAATGACAATAAAAAGGACCCTGTTCTAGGCTGCATTGTTGCATTGTTTATTTTATTTTCATTTATTCGTTAAGTAAATTGGTTGACATGTTAAAGAATATTTAAGAAAGCAGCCTTCTGAGTACCTTTGCATGGTTATATCGGTGCAAAATTGTTGCACAATCCACATAGAAAAGGTCTATTTTCATTCCAGCTCAAAAATTCACAATATCGGTCATTGTTGAGTTTTTTCTCTCTAAGATTTGTATCGTCTCAGTCTCAAAAATACCATTGGTCGGGCTCTAACTAAAATGATCATTTCTTGCATTTATTGTTGTCTTGCTCTAAATATAGCGACAGAACAAGCACTTGCATGTCTTCGGGTGATACTAGCCTTACAACTATGTACATACCAAGAAAGATGCTATCCAACATTTCCAGGGACAAACGTTGGCAGGCCGACTCATAAGATGGATTTATTAGAAAATACACTGATCAGTATGAGAACTGCATCTTTGAAAACACATTCTGATCTGAGTCCACTATCAAGAAATGTTTATAATTAGTTTAAAAATATGCAGCTCATACTTCTACACAAGCATAAATCAGTTGTGGCTGATAGACATCCAACTTGTAAGAAAAGCTTTCATGAAAATTAGATATCTGACTCTTTCCACACATCATTTGCTGAGGTTTTCTCAAATATTTGACTCTAAACATTCAGCATGTACATGCAAAATGTATGCTCTTCAAATATATACTGTGAATTGTTTTGTTTTAGTCATATAGCTATCTAAAATCCAGACACTGACTAAATTATATGATGAGATATTTAAAATCCTGAAGAATCAGAATCAGGTTTATTGCCAAGTAGGTTTTCACATGCAAGGGATTTGCCTTGGTGTTTGGGTGCATAACAGTAAGCATAGTAAGTAGTAAAATATAAAGAAAGATAAGCTGTAGAGTTTTGTGCATGAATGTGGAAATGTTTGTGTTTTATCATTGATCAAAGTTTAATCTTGTTTTCCAGTTCCAATGCTGCGAGTGTCAGAAGGGATGAAATTAAACCATCTGAGGTCAAATTATTGTCCTCAGTGGTCAAAATCTATCTACAAACTGCACTTTAATTGAACATTTATAATGTATTAAGTTAAGTTATTCCGAAACACTACAACACTGAAGCTGGTTTGGTCACCTTGGTCAAAGTGATTATAACTGACAACCATTATACTGTGCTGACATCTTTACAAAAACAGAAGAACACCTGCATTCACTAAACAAAACCAGCTGAGCAAATGATACATACTTTAGTTTGTAAAGCTCAGACATAAGATGGTTGGGAATGTGCAGCTTTGATGAGGGAACAGCAGTTTTCAAAACATTTCTTCAACAACAAAGCAACATCTAGTATTTATCATTTACCCAACAAAACAAACATTTCAGAGAATTCTTGTCAATAAATAACAGTTTAAACATTATAGCTGCAAACACAAAATTTATGTGAGCTAATGTGATTTTAAAAATGTGTCCACGTGAGGATTCGGGGGACTTGTACTTCCCTCAACTCCCCACTGACCAAAACGAAGCTAGTGTGTCTACTCAGCAAAGACGTGCCATCCTCTCTGGCTTTAACTTGTGTGGAAGAGGATTCATTTCCCAGCAGGACGATGAGCCTGAACCTGCAGTGAAGGCCTGTTTGAAGACCAAGAAGTAGCAGCATGTAGTGCTGACGTGCACTGCTTTACGTCCACACAGTGACCAGACCTCAACCTCACTGAACATCTGTGGGAACATCTGAACACCGCACAGTCCCTGGGATGCTCTTTGTGATTTCTCAGATTACTGAAAAAGGTGAAAATACTGCCTATTTAACACATTATTTTTTGTTGCCAACAGATAATTTTTTTCATATTTTCTGACGCTTTGACTTAACTAATATGTCATATTAACTATAATTTATTTCCACCTGTGTGTTAGTGCACAGTAACTGATGCAGCAGAGTTTTTCATATCGGACTTTGCTTTTAGAATAACTTCTCCTGTTTTTCTTGCTGGAGCAGTACAGTTAATATTATTATCAATATAGATTTATTACCATCTCAATATCAAAATCCACACTGAGTTTCCATTTATTTTATGCAGCTTCTGGTTGGCCTGAATGCTGTTTCCTCCCTGCAGTACTTGGCCTTTGTCATCTGTGTTTGTCTGGATGTGTGGGACCTTGAGCAGGTATGCTTGTAAGCACTGTAGTCATATACCTTAAAATATGAAGTGTTTGATTTTGCATACATACATTTTTTTCTCTTGTACTAACAATTTTCATTATTGATTAATCTGCCGGTAATTTTCACAATTAAACATTTAGTCTATGAAATGTAATTTAAAACAATGAAAAATGGTCATCGCAATTTCCCAGAATGACGACTTCAAATTGCTATTTTTGTCCAACCAACAGTCCCAAACCCAAAGATTCTTCATTTACTGTCAAAATTGACAAAGAAAAGCTGCAAATCCTTCCATTTAAGAGGATGAAACCTGCAAATGTTTGACATTTTTGCTTGAAAAATGAAATGATTAATTGATTATTTCGACTAATTGTTGCACCTTTAAATGGAAATGAATCAGAGGAGCTTTAAAAATATTAACATAAGTAGAGAACATTTTATGTTTCGTTGTCATCGTATGTTTTTTTCAGGCAGTAAAATCAACATGAATCTATGTAGTTACAGAAATGGAATTCACCCAAAAAAGAACGCCAAGAAATCTGTTTGGTAAAACCATGGGAACGTAACAGCTGCTCTGAGTTTTTAATTACAGTGTTAAGGACTTTATAGATCTTTTCATGGCAGTCATTCTGATATGAAATAGTAAGGCAAACACAGGTGTTACTAATGATACTAATTAGCACCTTTAATTAGTATCATTGGTAACACCTGTGCTTATGCTACTAAATATGGCTGCTGTGAAAAAAGTCTATTTTATATCCCCCAAAAAGACAAAATCTGATTTTACATCCATACTTCTGTCTTTGTGCAAGAAGCACCGAGAGTGTAGGTTTCATTTCAAACTTGAGGAGACACAGGAAATCTTCCTGTGTTTTTGTGATTTTTATGAACCATTTTTCCCCCCTTTTTTTGTTTCAATTTGTAGTGGAGAAGTCTTTATTTTTGTGAAGAAAAACAAAATCAAGCACTTGGCGACAATTCAAAATATAGTGGAATATAATGCAGGAAGGCATTAAGGCAGGTTTCTTGTCCTCTTTAAAAGAAAAAAACCTTTTCAAAATGTGCTTTGACTTAATTCCTTACAGTGTATTTCTATATCTATTTTATTGTTTCATTAATTTTATACTTTATACCTTTTCTACTGTATTCTTACTAGCATGTTCTTTTATAATGCTTTTATTATATTGCATTTTATTGGATACTCTTTTTATTCTGCTGTTGTAAAGCACTTATTTTGTTTAGTATGTTTAATGTGTTTTGAAAGGTGCTATGAAAATAAAATTTATTACTATTATATCAGACAAGTGGTTCGTCAAAATAAAAGTCCTCTGCTACTTTCATATTTTTATTGGTGGGGACAAATGCACGTTCTAAATATTGAGAGGGAACCTGAAATCTGTACCTATAAGAGGCACGTAAAAGGAGTGTTTCTGTCTTAATGTGCATCCACAACAGGCTCAGGCAGTCCCAGCTCCTCTCTCCACCTCTCAGTCACGTCTCTGCCACCCCATCGACCGCTTGCTTTGTGCGGTTTCGGTCGGCAGGTGTCGCTCTCGCCGTGGCCCCGGCTGCACGGGGGCGCCATAGTGCGCTGCCTTTGCTACAGGCGCTGGATTTAGTAATCAATATCGATCGATCGGTGAGGAAGGGGGCCCTGATTACTGAACCAAGCTCAGCGTAGAAAAGAAAAAAAATCGATCATTGCAGCTTTTAGAGCTACAGTAGGCACCGAGCAGAGAGACGGACATAAACTCATGCACAAAGAGCAGCCGGACAAGAGCAGAAATCCTGGTTTAGTTGGTGTGTTGAGTGTTTTCTGAGGTGTAGTCTACACCCTGCTGCTGCAGCTGCACGGACAGACAGGCAGGGAGAAATAAATGTGATTTCTATGGAGCTGTGAACATGCAGGAGCTGACCTACTTTGAATGGATCCCTCAGGCTCCTCAGAAATATACAAAATCTGATTCAAATGAGTTTCATTGTTTTACTGCTGAGTTTAACATATTATTAACTATAATATCATAGGTGTAGATTTCGGGGGGCACGGGGGACACGCCCCCTCAGTATTTATAACGTGCATTTGTCCCTACCAATAAAAATAGAGTTTTATTCTTAACAAACCACTTATAATCAATGATTGGAATCTGCCATAAAAGAGGCAGCAGCTATCCACGGTTTATAACTGTGGAGGAGCCAGAAGGGAAATAGAGGAGGTGGTCCAATGTGAGGACTTTTTTCCCCCAAAAAAGTCGTAATTTACATATAGCTTATAAATTCATATGACACTGTTATGTGTTATATGTAATGTTATATGTTGATCTATTGGAGAATAGGCCTACATGTTTTCATTTACTTGGTTATATTCCACATATTTTGAATTGACCTGGTGCCTGAATTTTGATTTCTTGATGCTGACAATATTGGTGCATAAAACGAGAATGCAGGAAATTAAGTGTGTGACGGTCAGTTTCCTGGGGGAGGACCCCCTGACCGTCCACTCCATATTTGCCCCCCCCCCCCAGCGTTGAAACAAAACCTACTGCCTTGTAGGATATTCTAATATTCTTCATGAATACAAAGCAGAAGCTCAGTTAATCTCCATGAATGTCAATTCAAGGGCCTTCTGGATGGACCTTTCTTTTTCTCTTAACCTGTTAAAATCCACTAGATCAGCGGTTCACTGGTTAAAGATTAAATTTTGGGGACACCAGATGACCCACAGGCTCCAGTAATGTCTGGCCCACAGGTCTAAAATTGAGTGATTTTCATAGCTGCAACCAGGAACGGATGTTAAAAAAAAAAAAAAATAGCTGTGGGATGGCATGCAGTCTTTAATGGGTGGCAGAAATATATTTTGCCAATTTCATCACAAGTGATAATATATATCAATATTTGCTTGGAAAGCTCCCACATGGAGATATTTTAACTCAAAACATTTTGTAATTGATGCACGATTAAAACATTGAATGGAAGTATTTAATAGAAATAAACTGTTTTATTTCCAGATCTTCAGACGTTTTTCCAAATACATATTTTTTTCATTGAACACAAGCCCATCATTGAGACAAACGGGGTCAGAACACATCATTAAATTATTTATGTTAATTTACCATTTTTAACATATTTGTTTAAATAATCTATATGAATACTGTAAATTTGACAGCCTGATAAGATGTTGCCTGGGGACTATTGGAGCTAACTTACTGCATTCACTTGCACTCAGACCTTGAAATTTCGCTTTTGTTAATTTTCGAACAGCCACAACTTATCTTTTTTTATTTGATTGTCCAAAACTTGGGCAGCAGCATAGGTGGCAGCTGCCACGCCACCCATCTAGATCCGCCCCTGGCTGCAACATTTAGCATGGCCTCATTAATGCTCAAAAATGACCACGAGCACCTAAAACATGTTTGAGCAGATAAAATGTATAGTTTGTGTTTTATCCCCGTAAATAAGCACGTTTTCACAAAGTGAGCATGTTGCCTTTCAAATGAGTCCTCACATGTATTTTGACCTAGAGTTCGTCTGTTAAGTTTTTTTTCGCATGCTTTTGGTTTATTTATTTATTTATTTATTTATTTATTTATTTATTTATTGTGATTTCATTAATGAGTGATTTTTGCAACTTCTCCTTTCTGCTCGGTTGAAATCGGCGTATAACTTAGGCTCTATTTCTCTTCTACTGATGACATTAATATTCTTTGCTTCACGACAAACCAAGCGAGGTTAAGAGAAAGGCCCTGGGTGTTCAATATCGATCGATAGATTCGTGAATAATTCGTGTGTGAAATTCAGTTCGTCCAATTAATTATGCCTCGGAGGGGGTGGTGTGGGTTGGAGGGGGAGATTCATGAAGGGGTGGAGTAGAAGACGCGAAAACACACCAAGGAAGGATGCATGATGATCCGACTTTCCAAAAATCTAAGAAGGAGCGTTTGGTGATGGAGATCATCACCTGTTTCTGTCTTTATGTTTTCTTTCCAGCTGCTGTCTGTCCCTCTCAGTCCTCCTCCAGCTGTCCCCCTGCAGATGTGTGTGAGACCTTCTTGAGCATTAATCATTTATTGATCATCGCTGCCCTTCCTGCTCATAATGAGAAAGTCAAACGGCCTAATATTGCGCCTGTAGTGCTTTATGAAACCATGATTACACATCTGCATCTGAAATTATTCCAAACTCTCCTCTCTGGCTTTGAAATGCACTCCTGGAGCCCTGTTTGTACAGCAGACCGGGTCAACGTCTGCTCATTTAATTAATTTACCAATAAACATGTTTACCGGTTACGGTTCAGCGACTTTATGCGCGCGCGCGCACACACACACACGCGCGCGCGCGCACACACACACACACACACACACACACACACACACACACACACACACACTGCAACCCGTTTATTGTTGGAAAGCAGCACTGTCTAGGGCTGAGCAATACATATCATTATTATATCAATGTCCTTATATCTATGCCTGACCCATATACCGGTTGGCAAATATTATCAGCTTGATATTAGCCTGCCAAAGCTATATCCTTCGATATCAGTTTTGGTCTATATGCTATCACATCTTTTAATAGGACATAATGGTGTTTATTGTTGTTGTTTTAAGTTTTTGTTTGTTTGTTTTATGTCTATTTTTCGTTTATTTGTCAGGGATACAAGACACATTGTAGCAGGTTATAGTGAAAAGTGTTAAAAAGGTTATAGTGTGTTGTGTTGTAAACCTTGTCCATATATATATATGTGTGTGTGTGTGTGTGTGTGTGTGTGTGTGTGTATATGTATATATATATATATATATATGTATATAACTGTATTTGTGTTTCTATTTATTTATTTATAGTTCCTAAAAATAGTTATTAAATTTTACTAATTTTACTTGATGCTATTCTGGCCAATTAAGTTTACTGCTGGACTGTAAAATATCGGCCAATATATCGATATCAGTTTTTTTTTTTAACTCCCTAATATTGGTATCAGCCCCAAAAGTCTGGTATCAGCCGGGGCCCTAGTATGTGTTATGTCATAAGTCTTGTCTTTTCCTGGTTTTAAAGGCTGCATTACAGTAAAGTGATGTAATTTTCTGTACTCATACAGAACATACATCGTACATACGTACTGCCTGTAGGGCTGCAACTGATCATTATTTTCATTATCAATTAATTACATTTTCTTGATTAATCAATTGGTTGTATGGTCCATAAAATGTCAGAAAATGTTCCCCAAAGCCCAAGGTGACGTCCTCCAATGTCTCCATATGTCCACAACCCAAACATATTCAGTTTCAGAACTTCTCTCATTTGAGAAGCTGAATTTAGAGACTTTGGACATTTGTCATTAAAAAAAATAATGAGACTCAAACTTGACTAATTGTCATAGCTTTAGTTGACTTTACCCATTCAGTCATTTTATCCACATTACTGATGATTAGGCTATTAATAAAAAATCCCATTGTGTTAATATTTTGTGAAAGCACCCTTGGTCATTCCTATTGGAGCATTATTGATAAATATCTTTATCGAGGTCCTTGGTCAAAAATATTGTGATGTTTGAGTTAATCCATATCGCCCAGCCCTAACAGTGAGTTATTTTAGAAAAAATATGTCAGAATAGCCTAAAAATATTGAGATTTTTTTTAAGCCCTCAAGTCTTGACTAATAATCTAGAGCAAATTTGCTAGTTGCACTCTTCTCCTCCATATTATAAGAAGCATGATTGGGCAATTTGATGTTTAGTTTTCAAGTCTATTTATTAAGTAACATCTGTGCTGTTTCTCATGGGCTGTTGCCCTAAAGATTGATGGCAGCAGCGTGTGTATTCTCTGTATACTGTGGCATTTATTTCACTGTGGCTGCAGGGCAATGCCAAGCTCTCTCTCTCTCTGTCTCTGTGGCCAGGCCCAAAACACTTCCAGCTCGATACTCCTTAATGTAATGAGTGAGAATTGGTGTTAATATACTGATAAAGCGACACAATTTGTTTGTTTGCCTTCTTGCGCGACTCAGCTTCGAGGCATTTCTTCTGCAGCACTTCAATAACACTCAACCTGAACTCAGTTACACCCTGAACCGTGCTCGCCCACATCCCACCTCACTCAGCTAAAGTCTCAGCCTGCCTGCTGCCTGCAAAATTTTACTTTTACCTCTTTAGATTGCATGCATGTACTGGAATTTGCATTTTTATTTATATATACACACACACATATATATATATGTGTGTATATATATATATATATATATATATATATATATATATATATATATATATATATATATATATGTATATATATATGTATATATATATATATATATACATACATATATATATATATATACATAAACAGAGGATTTGATGCTCTCTCAGTCAGTTTGAGATGCACAAAACGCACCTGAAAAATATAATTTTATTCAGCTCTGTTTTCACACCAACGGGTTATTAGCAACCCAGTGGTAAACCTAAGAAATTGCATAGTGCTAAAAAAGAAAATCAATAATCAGTAAAGGCTGCTGCCTGTGATGATCACACTCCTTATGAGGTTTTAGATAATTAAATGCACTGAGCCATTGAGAGCACCGTATGACTGAATTTTAACCTGCGTTATATTTATTTATTTATTTTGCCAGTTTAATAGCAGCCTTGGTCTGCATGTGCCACTTATTTGTGTGAGTGGCTCCATTGTTAGAGTGATACTCTTATCTGCGATTATCATTGATTTCATTCATAATTGCTTTGACCAGTTATGCGTGATACAGCGGTAATGATCATGATGCTTTATTTTGTAGGAGACAGGCGGGCCTGCGGTTTCATTTCCCACAGACAACAGGTGTGGGCCCTCTGTGTGTGTGTGTGTGTGTGTGTGTGTGTGTGTGTGTGTGTGTTCATGTCATGTATCACGAGTGTATTCAGAAGATTTATGCACGAATTTAATCCTGATAATAGACTGGCTAAGTGTTTATGAAATTTTAAAATAAATAAATATAATAAAATTGGGGAGAAAAAATACTATCACTTTAAAAAATCAGTCAATAAATGAACAATTTAACTGCTTTAGAATTCAATTCAACTCATAAATAATTAATTACAATTAATAAACATTTAAAGAAATGACATCTGCCTCTGCGGGGATCTCTTTTGGATCTGTGGCCGCTCAGTAGTCCCGCATGTCTGGACTTCATGCGGATGTGAAACCGCTGCCAGGACTCAAACTCCCTTAAAGCTCCTTTTCATTTGCTGAAGAGAGTTTACACACTTTTTAAAGCTGCGTAAATCTGCCAGAAGCTCATTTATTGACAATCACAAAGAAAACGAACGAGAGGACGAGAATTAAAATAAAGTGACTGAATTAATTCGCATTTTTTTCTTCGATCACCAACTTCTTGTCTTGCGGGACTGTCCTAATATCCAGAGGTCAATTAGGTCAAAGTTTCCCTTCTTCTATACCCTATTTACACAATTAATAATGTTGAGACGGACAAATTTAGTTACATCCCATGATTTTATCGAAATATGCTCATATCCTTCAAATGTCAGCTGTCACTCCTCCGCTAATTTCTTATTTGTCGCAGGAGAATCCGCAGTCAGATGATCGTGTTTACTCTCCGCGGGGAGACAGACAGCTTTTCAATATGCAGGAATTTTCCAGATTCAGTTCAATACAGTCCTCACTCAATCACCTGAAGACAGAGTCAACAGAAATATTATTCTAAACCGACTCTTAATGCGGTGACCCATGATTGCATTTATATGGTTTATTTGTCCCCAACGCTAAACAGCAAACATATTAGATTGAAATAAATAAATAAAACGTGTATATTATTCTGTAGCACGTATTATTGGGCTTTATTTAGGAATTTAATTTTCTCGAAGCTGCATTTGTCACCTTTTGCAAATCAAATTCGTTTAACAAAATGCCAAATATATGAGTATTTACTTATTCATTCATTCATTTATGTCAGAACAGTACCAAAATAATCTTAATAATCAATTCTGAGTGCAACTGATCTGGCCACTAGCCTAATAAAAACAGATGTGGTATAATATAAATATTAAAATATAATAATAACAGGAATGTAATCAGTAATATTTTTACAATTTATATTTGATTGTGTAAATCACATTATTAATGTTGCAGCTTGTTCATCTGTAATAATAAATGTTCTTTTTGTTTTTCAAAAGAAAATCAACACACACACACAAACACTCTCTCTCTCTCTCTCTCTCTCTCTCTCTCTCTCTCTCTCTCTCTCTCTGAGTTTTTCTAAATCTTCAGAAATCCTGAATAACTAACTGCAGGAACAACAGTCAGCGTTTTTCCATATCGGCTCAGTAAAGCAACAAATTAAACAAATTATTAATTGCAGAATGAGCCGCAGTCTGTTCGTTATATTTAATAACATGTAATATAAAGGCTGCTGTGTGCGCTCACATCGATTCGTTCATCAATTGATTTCACAGTCGTTTTGTTCCTTTGTTGATCTGTGTGGGGTTGCCCGACCGGAGTTTCGGGTTGCATCTGTGGGTACGATAAGCTGTGTGTGCGTCCGTGTGTGTGTGTGTTTGCGGTTTTGTTGTGATCGACCCTGCTGTAGAGACTTACAGAGGTTCCGTACAAACCATCTGTAGGCTCTCATTTCAGAAAGGCCTGCTCTTTTATTTATTTTATTTTACATGATTCAGGAGGAGATTAATCATTAAATACAAAAAGAGACTAAACGACTTTATACATTTACAGACTGCACGGCAATGATGCCAATTTTTACATCCTATTTAATCATGCATTGGGCTCTGAAAATCTTATTTTTTCCTTCATCGAGTAAAAATACAATTGCAGATTGCAATGGAAGATTTTATTTGATGTAATGAAAATATATGCAACGATCAGATTCTTCTTTTCACTCCAAATATTGGCACTTGTTTTTTCAAAATTAAAATTTAACAAATAGAGGCAATAATCTGCCTCCACAGGCATAAATTGCGAGATTTCATGTTTTAACAGGAGATTAAATGACTTCTTATAGAAACCTTATACAGTGATCAACTGGCTCCGTGCCTTTCCTTCTCGTTAATTGCGTGGACAGTGTCCTTGCCTTGTATTCTTAGGCTGCGCATTAAACAAGCCATTATCGGGCCTTTAATAACCGATGGCCTGTCAGGGCGTCAGATAAGCAGCCAGTATGCAGGAGAACACACCGCTGCATGCCTCACTGCTGCTTCAGCGCCGCTGGACGCAGATTTATAACCACTTGCCACCCAAAAAGTAATCCGTTACTTATTTCTCAAAGTATCAGGCTTCACAGGGGCATCTCAGGTAACTTTTTGCTCAGTAAAAAATAAGCCTGAATGGATCACCAGATCAGTTTCTGATAAAACAGCTTAGAAGGAAAGTTGATGGGTAAATGTACATTTTAAAGACATATATATGCAACATTTTCCTTTAAAACGCAATATATAGACTCATATATATAGACTTTCAACCATCATTTATGACCCACTAGTAGTGTGTAGTTGTATCTGTACTATTCCCTCTGCTTGTATTTCTTTATTTTCTCATTAATGTACTGTGCTCGGGGTGTTTTACCAACCCAGAACGTCAGTATTTGACGTCCTGGGGATGAAACTCAACAATCAACTATCTCTCTGGTGCGTTTACAAAAATCTCGGAATCCTACTGATTCTACATTTAAGAAGGGACAGTACACATTAATTAACATGAACAATTAGAGCCCATCATGTAAATGTGCCAGATTTAACCATACAAGGTCATTTTCATGTGCTGTCCCTGATATATAAAAAAAACATTAAAAGAAACGTATAAAAGCGTTAGTAAAGTTAGTAAAGCGTAAAGTGTTAAAGAGTACATACAGAAACACAAGATCACAGACAAAAGCACATCGGCACAAATAGTAAAACAATGACATAACCATACAACGTGAAAAACAAAGGAAGCATACTGTTCAAAAGCACAAGCACGTCTGTTTACTGTACTGCTGTACAGTATGTTTCCGTTGTTTTTTATGTTAGGTTATGTCATTGTTTTACTATTTGTGGGTTATATGCTTTTGTCTGTGATTGTGCTTTTGTGTGTATTCTTTAACGCCTTTTATATGCCATCAATCTCTTTTTGTCTGTGCACTCTTGACTCTTTTGCAACTATTAGGCTAAATGACTGAAAAGATCGCTGTAATTCGTGTCAGGAGTTGCACAGAAAGCAGTGGTACATGTTTCATGTGAGTGCAACCGCGCAGGACGCACGGAGACAGACCCAGTTTTTTGGGGGCATCCCGGCGTTACATAACAGCGGGCTGAGTGCGCTCTGGTCAACATTTTAATTGCACAACAGGCTGCTCTTTGGAACCGCCACTTGATTCGGCTCTTATGTAAACCACTGCAGATTGTGGCGGGTCAAAAGCCACCACAGTATGATTTGTTTGCTCATCACACAGACACACCACATTTTAAAAATCCCCTTCTGTGGAGCTGTTTGACTCTGGAGCGCATGCAAGGACGAATAATAACGACATTTAATTATGATTATCTTACATTTGGGGTTCTTTTGTATTTTTGCCTGCAAGGGGGGAGGGGGAGTGCCATTAACCCTTTGATGCTAGCCGCGTGCATTCAGTCGACTCTGCCAGCAATTTGATTTAAAGGTCATTCTCTCCTATCGATCCGGTTTGGCGAGGGGGCGACGGAGTAGCGCAGGAATTGATCATCTAAAATAGGAGAGACGGTATTCGAGACTGTACAGAGTCCAGACCTCTGCTGCATTTATAATTGCTAAGCACGCCCCCCGTGTGAATTGGAACGAGGTGTGTGTGTGTGTGTGTGTGTGTGTGTGTGTGTGTGTGTGTGTGCAGGACGAGGAGCAGTGTGGGTGGGATGTATAATGAGCGAAAAGAGGTTAACTGTCTGTGAACTTTAAGTCGTCTCATGCTGCTTATAATCCGTCTGTACAACCAAAACCTTACAAATTTAAAGGTGGAATCTGTAAGATTTGTCCGAGCTGTTCTCAAACGCACCAGAAAGATCGTTTATTGTTTATTCTCATTCCCGGGACGCCAAACACCGACATTTTCGGGGTTGGTAAAGCATCTGGAGCACAGCAAAATAATGAGAAAATAAGAAACTGCAGGCAGAGGGCAGGATCTCAGCAGATACAGCCACCACCACCAGACACTTCTAGTGGGTTATAAGTGATGATTAAAAGGGATTATGTTTATATGATTCAATACATTGTTTATTAAGGAAAAATTAGCATGTTGTGCCTTTAAAGTAAGACTATTTTGATCAGAGCACGCAGGGAGGTGTTGCATGCCTTCATTAGTCATTGTGTTGTGTGTGTGTTTGAGGGGTGAGCTGTTAATGGGAGAAATGGCGTTGCATGGTGGAGATGGAGGGGGTTGCATGGCTGCATGGCGCAGCTCCAGAGATGGAAAGCAGAGGCCGGGGGAATGGAAATCGATACAGATTCAGGGCTCGCCAGATCGGCCTTAACAATGTGGCGCAGACGCACTCTACATCCCGATCACATACACACACAGGAGAGAAGGAACGGGGGAGGCGACACGTATGCAGGCTGCTGCTGCTGCTGCTGCTGCTCTCATGTTGTCCTGTTATGCAGTCATACAGTGGTGAAGCTGCAGCTGCAGCCATGTAGGGAAACAAATTGATATTTTAGGGTTCATGTGGAGTAAAGCTGGCCAATATTGGTATTATATTGATATCGTCTTATACTTTGCATATCGTTATATTGTGATATGGTATAAGTGTTGTCTTTTCCTGGTTTTAAAGGCTGAGTTCAGGGTTGGGCGATATGGACTAACTTAAATGTCACAATGTTTTCTTTTACCAAATACCTTAATATTGATGTGATGTGTCAACATTGCAACAACATTGTTGGGATGCCTGTTGGGGACTTTAACAAAATATTAACACAATGGTATTTTTGATAAATAATCCTCAGTAATGTGGATGTAATGACTATGTGGTTAATGATTAGCTGATTCATTGATTAGATGTCTTATATTAACGGCCAACTATTTTGACAATCGATTAATCAAGTAATTAATGAATGATAATGATTAATGATAAAACTCTCTGATTTCAGTTTCTCAAATGTGAATATTTCCTATTTTCTTTGGAACTGAATATCTTAAGGTTGTGCACACAAAAAGATATTTGAGGACGTTACCTTGAGTTTTGTCAAACAGTTCTGACCATTTTCTGACACTTATGGACCAAACTACTATTTGGTTCATTGAGAAAATGATTGAAAGATTAATAGATAATGAAAATGATCATAAAGGCAGATAACATAACAGCTAGAACAGTCTGGTAAGTTCAGAAAATTACATCAGTTTACTGTAATGCAGCCTTTAAAACCAGGAAAAGACAACACTTACGTTATATGACAAAATACTGATATCCAAAATTTAAGATATCTACTTTCATATCAAAATATTGACATTATACGGATATATTGCCCAGCCTTAGCTGGTATTACATAAAGTGATGTCATTTTCTGAACTTACCAGACTGTTCTAGTTGTTCTGTTATCTGCCTTTATGATTATTTTCCTCATCCATTAATCTGCTGATTTTTTTTTTTGATTAATTGATAAGGTGTTTGGACCATAAGTGTCAGAAACTAGGAAAAATCTGTTTCCAAAAACCCAAGGTGACATTTGCAAATGTCTTGCTGTGTGCACAACCCAAAGATATTCAGTTAGAGGACTAAAGAGACCAGAAAATACTCACATTTGAGAAGCTGAAATCAGAGACTTTGGACATTTTCCCTAAAAATGACTCAAAATGATTAATTAATCAAACTAATTGCTGATTCATTTATAGTTGACGACAACTCAAGTAACTGACTAATTTTTGGCCAATTTTGTCATTATATCCACATTACTGAAGATTATTTATCGAAAAGCTCATTGTTTCAATACTTTAGTTGCCAGTGTTGTTGCAATATTGATAAATATCAACATAGAGGTATTTTGTTAAAAAAAATATTGTGATATTTAATTGTCCATACCGTCCAGCCCTAATGTGTAGGTGTTTTATTCATCTCCAGTCTCCATATAAGTTCCTATGATGCATCCCATTCTAAATATTCATATCAGCCTACAACATGAAGATTTATGTAAATTTAAAGTTGCATTAATTGACTTTAGCCTCCACCACATGCAGCCAGCCTCTTCATCGAGATAATGATGCGAGGCGTGTGAGATGTCATCTCATCTGGAATGAGCCGCACTGCACCCCGGGATTTAAACAAAATAGCCTGGAGGTATAACCTCAAGAAAATGACTGTTGCTCTCCCACCAGAGGATTTCAAAGGCGATGCTTGTACATGTGTGTCTCAGTACTTACAGCACACGTTGCTGTGCTTAACGAACAACGGGGCTCTGAAAACCGCAGCTGCACTGTTTACCCCCCTATCTTCCCCTCACACATCAATTATTAAAGTACCAATCGATCATTTCGCAGGCTAACATCAAGCCATCTCTCCATGAAAAAAAAATCCTGTTTTAGATTAACCCGCATCAATCACATCTTAATGCCCTCTCCAATTAAACCCATTATCCTGGCTTAAATGACCAAGAACAAGCACCACTCCGGATTATTTTTGTGTTGTTCTCTATTTTGGCGAGGATACCAAAAATAAAAATAACTACAGCTTCCAAGAAAAAAAAAGGAGCTATGATTTAAATGGAAACCCCGGCTGGAAGGTAGGGTGTTGGAGGATGGTGGTGTGATTGACGCGATTGTGGATTGTAATATTGATCGATGGGTGGAAGCTGTTGGATGAAATAATGGTGTTTAGGGCCTACAAGAATGCTATTAACTATGTATTGGTAAAAACTCTCCAGTTCACCACCTTGAACTGTCCTCAGCACAGAGAGAAGACGCTGCAGTTCAGTGTGGAGGTGGATGCACGTTTCAGCACTCTGGACAGCGCCTGGAAACTGACCTGCAGAAATAAAGTATGTGTCCTTCAAAATAAAAGCTCTGTGGAGGGAAATAAAAAGCAGGTTGTGGCCTTCTTTAGGTAACATACATATAGAGCACGAGCGATATACCACCAGCCCGTATTCTTCATTTATGTATATGTATATGTATATACACATACATATATGTGGCTTTGGCCACCCCAGTCAAAAAAGGTCTGGACACGAATAAATTAAATTAAAAAACACAAATAGAACAATTTCAATTAAGAAAAGGATAAAATATACATAAAATGCTGACTATAAAACTAAAAAATAAAATCAATCTGCATTATCTTATTAAAAACATATCAGACAACACATATGGTGATACCAATATAGGCCAATATCAGGCCAATATCCCATCAGCTTTCTAAAATATTGAAGGGATCGACTCCAGCCTAAAATTAAAGGCATATTCTCTAAGAAAGCCAACTGGTCATCTCAATGAAAACATTATTACCGAGAAGGAACGTGAATAGGCATTGCAGTGGTGGACGCGTGGAGGGGAAAGGGCGCAGTGTGGCGGGGATGGGGGATGGTGGTGGGTGCATGGGGAGGAGTATTGCTCCAGGATTAGGCCTGTGTAAACGGCGTGTAGTCCATTGAAACATGAATAGAGGCCTCTCACCCTCATTCCCAACAATGTTTTTCCTCCAGTGTCCTGTGGGTCCTGACCTGCACACCCTGGCACGTGCTCCGGCCATTCAAATGGTAATAAACCAACTGCGCTTTCCCCCTTCCTCTCCTTCTCTTTTTTTCTTCTTTTTTGGGGGATGCCATGGCACCTCCTCGCTGTCACACGCAAGAATGAAGACGCAGGAGAAAAGATCTAAGTGTGTGCACCATGTTGCTGCGAATAGCAGACTATTTGTGAGGAAACAGCGTAAATAATAGAATATTTTCGGTCTGGAACGACGTGTTAGGCGCGAATGTTATCCAAATAAATGTCACACCCAAGCCCAATAGGACAAATGATTGAGAGTTGATCAAACACAACAAATGCAACATGATTACAGCAAAGAAAAATGTGTGCGTTTTTGTTTTTTTGTTTTTTAAATAACAGCTGTCCCATTTCCCCCCTTTTCCCTCTCCCGCCTCCCCCCTCCTCTGCTCCAGGGGAGAGACCAATGGGAGAGAGTGCTGAGGCGGGATAATTGATAGATGCACTGGCTATCCTTATCGATCAGGGCTGTATTGACCCGACCAAATACATTGAGATGGAGTGTGGAATTCAACACAGATGCAAAGACGAATTGTTTTCATCGTTAATGCGATCTTTAAACGCCTCCCAAACCCTCACTGTGCCTGTGTCTTTCTTACTTGTGTTGCTTTACAATGAAGCTGCCTATTTATTTTTACAGTAATACGTTAAGATGCTCGGAAAATGTATAAAAAGTCATGCAGAGGTTACAGCTTTTTGCAGGGCCTGTCTGCATATGAGGAACACAATAGGTGGGGAAGCCTGTGGGTCTTTGCCCTCGATGAATTGGGAGATGTTAAGCGTGAAGGGCATACATTTCCCCCCCCCTAAACGGGCCTATCTCTGCTCTGTTTTTCGTTCCAGGGGTGGATTGTCATGTGTGTGTGCAGACACTGGCATTTTCACATTAGCTAAGCAGGGCAGCTGCATTGATTTGTGTGACTGTGATGAATTTGGAATAGTAATTTGAATTTATTGATTGATGTGGCCGAGCGAGTATGGCCCAGCCTCACTTTCAGCATCACAACCCCCTCACCCCCCTTTCCACCATCTACAACTCCTACTCCTACTCCCAGCCCACATGCGCACCGAGGAGGATAATGGTGATTTTAAATGCAATAAGTAAAATGTTGCTCGGTGCATTTACATAGGAGTCATTTGTCATTTTGCCTGACTGGATTTCTCTCTGAGAGCTATTGTGACAGCAGGTTAATGCACAGCAGACAATAAGCACTGGAAATGTGCTGATTCAAGACAGAAAAATAAACATATTCAATAGATTTGTGTAATAAATGTATTTCAAAATAAAATAATTAAACTATCGCCACTGGATCAAATTAAGATAAGAGTGCAGCCTTAATTTACATTCTACAACTAAATACACATCTTACACCTTATAGGCTGCCCTGGACATGACCAACATCAAAATATGCACTGCATAGGACTGTGCCACTCCATGTCAATTGGATCGGGGGGGTTTTATCCTGATGCCGGGTGTGTGGAAGATATAAAACCCCACAGCCCAATTAGCTTTAACAGCAGTGGCACTTAAAGAGACAATTGTGGAGTGTTTAAATCTTTATTTACCAGAACCCCACTAAATGCGCAAAGGAACAATTTACATGCCATTAAGTGCTTTTCAATAGGGCATCGACTGGAACTAAAATATGCCACTATATCTGCTTAATTGAACTGTTCGCTGAAATACGACACAGAAGAGCTGATTGACGTCTGGGAGCGTGGCACGTCTGAACACAGGGGCCTTTACACAAACATCAATGAGAGGAGAGGGGACCTCTCAGTCAAACATCTCTGTTTTAAGCCCACTTTAAGCGACGACTCTCGGTTTCATTTGCGTCCTGTTAATCAGGTTGTTAAAGGTAGAATCAGTAGGATTTGTTCGAGCTGTTCCTAAACGCACCAGAATGATAGTTTATTGTTTTGTTTTGTCTCGTTCCCAGGACATCAAATAAGCAAAATAATGAAAAAGAAACACAGAAGACAGGGTCTCAGCTGATACAGCCATCACCACACACTTCTAGCGGATCACAAGTGATAATTGAAAGCAGTTATATTTCTGAGTCTGATTTTTTTTTTAAAGGAAAATGCTGCATTTTCCGCCTCTATAGGTTTTTTAAGGCTTTAGAGGGGTTCATAACACAGTGTTTAGTGTGATAATCTGTGCGTAATAAAACTCAAAACTAAGGATGAAAGAGATGTGTGGAGAGTTTGTGTCATTGTTTGGATTTCACTGGGCAGAAGGGATGTCTACACATATGACCTCCCAATAAACACAATTTCCTTGTCTCAGAAAAAAGGCCCCATAAACCAACTTTGGAGACCAAATATATCCTAGCGTGTAGGGGAGACAGCACAGGTCAGAGAAAAGACGCATCTGTTTGTGTCTGTCTTTCAGATCCAAATCGATCATTTATCAGTGTGCAACTCTGAAAGGGGACGCCTGGACCTGAAATATTGATCCATAGGAGGTCATGCTCCCCCGACTCTTTGGCCAGGCCTCAGACAATCCTTGTTTGCGACGACGCGCTTATTTGACAGGAAGCAGTAACAGTCAGAGAATTACATCAAGTTTGTTTGATAAAAACAAAGAAAAAGTGAGGATTTGAGTTGCAGTTATTTGTTTTACCTTTAAAGTCACATTAAGCTGCAAGATGTGATCAATTTTGGTGACATCCTGCTTTGATTTCATTTGTTTGGTCTCGTCCTCTGTGTGTTTTTGTTTGTGTGTGTCAGAGAGAGAGACAGAGGGATGTGTGTATCCATGCTCTGCCCGTGCGTAAAACCTTTCTATGTGCGTAAAGAACACATCTGTGCAGATGCTTCCTCCCCTCTTTTGTTTATAACACCTCCACAGTGTTGCACAGCGTCTGTTTATACTCTCATGGATTGTAGCATCAATCAAACTATAGATTTCCCCCCAACATTTAACACCCCAACTGTCATGATGAAGTTTTACTCGATACAATCGACTAATAACTTCTAGTAATGTCTGTTTGAGCAGCTATTGACAGTCTCGCCACATTGACTTCTAATTGATCCCTCCACATCACTCAGGTTGGGAGCCTGTCTCCTCACTCACCTGCAAGCCTGAGCGCCGACATCCGCTGGAACTCAGGCTCCTGGAGCCACTTCCACATCCTCCTGAACGTCTCCCGGCCGGACTTGAGTTTACTCCACGGTTTAGGGTTCCGCAGCAGGTCGGACAGAGTTCCCTGGGACCGGCACAAGATCCTCTGAGCAAAGATGGCCTGCGGGATGCTGTAGCGCTTGAGCTCCGCCGTTATTCGCTGCGCCACCTCCTTGGTGTTTATCTCCTCCACCTGCCCTGACCCAGCTCCCTGCCCGCCTCCCACTACCGTCTGCCTGTCCCGCTCTGACAGCATGGAGCCGTTTGCCTGAGAGTGCGGATGGCTGTGATGATGGATGCCGTTCAAGGAAGTCATGAGCCCAGCCCCGTGGCCACCGAGACCCCTTGCGAGGTGCTCCTCGCCCCGGGACAGCATGGCTGCGTGGGATTCGAAACCCCCCGAGGAGATCATCTTGTCGTTAGAGAGGTGAGCTCCGGGGCCGTAGGCGCTGAGAGTCTGCTGGGAGCTGTGCAAGGACCCGAGACCGTTGGACAGCGGGGACAGAGGCTGCCCCATGCCGGACATGTCTTTGGGGTAGTGGCCGTAGAGGTTCCCCATGGAGGCGAGGCTGCGGTCGTCCCTCATCAGTGTGAAGCTGCCGCTGACGTTCCCGGCTGCGAGCCGCTGGTGCGCCGGGTGATGGTGAGCATGTGGGTGTGGGTGGTGAAATTTCTCCGACACGGTGGATATGGGGGGCAGGTGCTGCAGCGGCGTCAGGGTGGTGTAGGTGCTGCTCAGGCTCATCCCGGAGTCGCACGACATGGTCATGGCGGGGTGCAGGGGTCCGGACAGAGCGTGGTCTGTGCGGTAGTCCCCTGCGCCCTCCAGTATCGAGGCCATGCTGGACACCATGGCTGACCGTCCGTGCGACACCAAGTTCCGATGCGACGCCGACGTCTGGCGTGCGTGCGGGGAGTTCATTAAGTCGCTCGTTTGATGGGAGTGAGACACACCATGCAGATTTCCAATGTTTTCCATTGTAAGCTCCATCGCTGAAAGGATCTTTATTTCCAGCCCTCTCTCGCCACTCTCCCCACTCTCTCTCACTGTCGCTCTGTCTCACACTCCTTTCCAATAAATTTTCAACGATTTCAAAGCCGAGCCATTGATTGTAGTTGCCTCTCTGCAGTCAATCCAGCATGGTTTTAAAAGATTGGGTCCCGGCCGCCACACAAACTGCGCCGCTGCAAACCTCTGCTGCTCAGTGTGTGTGAGGGTGCCTGCCTGCTGCCTGCCTGCTGCCTGGGTTTCTCTCGCTACTGTAGAGCACCTTCCTCCACTATCTGTCTCTACCCAAAGCGCTGCTCCGCTCTCTGTGTGTATATTGACGCGCCCGCGCTCATGTTAAGATGAGCCCGAGCCTGTGCGCATGTGCGCGCCCCCGTGGTGTATCCTATCCTCGCACCCGCGCACTCCTGTCTGGGGCCAATCTGACGTCACTGGCCCCTTTATTTTTATTTTATTTATCCTTTATTCAACCAGGAAGGTTTCACAGAGATACAATATCTCTTCTGCCAGGATGTCCTGGTCGACACGGGCAGCAAAAATAAAAGCTTTCATCCACAAATACAGAAAAGCAGACAGTCAAGTAGCAAAACAAAAACAGATCAAGATAGAAGAAACATATAACATACATCATAAAGACCTACCAAGACTAGGGTGGAGCAATATGGATAATATTAAATGTCACAACATTTTTGACCAAATACAAATATCAATATCAATGTTGCAACAGTATTGTAGGGATGCTTTTACAAAATATTAACACAAGGAGATTTGATAAATAATCATAAGTAATGTGGATATCATGATAATGTGGCCAACAATTAGATGAGTCATTGATTAGTTGTCAACTGTTAAATTAATCAATAACTATTTAATGATCAATTAATTATTTTGAGTATTTTTTTAAGGAAGTGTCCAAAGTCTCTTATTTGATCTTCTGAAATGTGAATTCTGGTTAGTGAAGTCCTCTAATTGAATGTCTTTGGGTTGTGGACAAGACAAGACATTTGAGGACATCTGCTTGGGTTTTGGGAGTCAGTGATCAACATTTGTCACTATTTTCTGACATTTGATGGACCAAACAACATATTGATTAATCAAGAAAGTGATCAACAGATTAATTGATAATAAAAACAATAATTTGTTGCAATCTGAAAGGCAAATAATAGAACAGCTAGAACAGTCTGGTAAGTTTAGAAAATTATATCACTTTACTGTAATGCAGCCTTTAAAATCAGGAGAAGATACCACTTGTACCACATGACAATATAACAACATCCAAAATCTAAGACAATATCAGTATCATATTAAGATATTGTTATAATATCGGTCTATTGCTCAGCCCTAACCAAGACATGAGAAATGCATACAAAACCCAGATAACAAGGTAGTAAACTTTTTTAAAATTTAAAGTATATTTAAAGTTCACTAATTGTGAAATACTTTTAGTGGTATTTCAGTGTACTTATAAAAAGTGTACTCTCTTGTAAATGCGTTGTATTAGTGTACTTAAAAAAAAAAAAGTATACAAAATTGCAAATACTTGTAGTTGTGAGGTTACTTTTAAAAAATCTGATTATTTTTTAAATCCTTTGTAATATTATTATGCTCTATTGAAGTTTACTTTAATTTCACTTCATTAGAAGTGTATTCAAGTATGCTTATAAAAAGTGCACTTCAATACAAGTTTATTCATAGCTGTACTTCAGCATACTTCTAAGAAGCAGCACAAACAAGGTAAACTTCAATTTCATCAACCAAGCATTGACAGTATTTTAAATCATACACAGCCCTATACTTTAAGTGTACTAAGTCCGACTTCAAGTTGTTCTACTGTAGCACATAAAGGTGCTCTAAATACACTTAAAACTCTGCTTTTCTACAATTTAATTACATCTAAAATATACATTAGCTGTTGCAAAATAGCAAACTTGAAGTGAACTAATAATTAATTAAGTATACTGACGATCACCGTGCGGGGAACACACCAAGACACGAACATGGATCAGGGGCTAAAAAGAATCATGACACATAGTGTCATGGATTGATCTTGTTGCACACTGAAGCTCAAATTCCTGAAAAAGATTGCATTAGACACTTGTTAAGATAAAAGACAGAAGTGCTGTCCTCTGCAGTGTGTGCAACATTTACACTCAGATGGATAAGAGGGACTAGCGCCTTGTTTTCTTTGATAAACCGTTTGACACGGCGCCAGCAGCGCATGTGATGCCTCTGTTGAAGGTTAAATATTAATTGACATGTGTCACATCAGGCCACGAGTGTGATGAGAAAACCACAGCTTCTCTTGAAGAGGAGGTCAGAGCTCACAGCCGTTGTCTATATTCCTTTTATTCAGAAATTTAGCATGCTGAAAGAATCATTTGAAGATGTAAATGAATTCTTTAAGAGTTTCAGACATGGCTGCGCGGTTTGACCTTTGGCACGTTTTAATGATAACCAGCTTCCCAAAGAAATTACAGTTGGGTCTCTCTTTTTGCTGAAAAGTAAATGCTTTCTCAAATCTTTCAGTCCAGTGTCTTGCCATTCACTCATAACTTTTTCTTACATTTTTTTCCTTCCGCCAATGTTAGTGTATAAATCTGTCGAGTTTCATTTCATCATAGCCTCTAGGCTTTGACCCCTTTGGCATCTTTTGCTCCTCGAATTCAGGCCATGAAAATCAAACTCCTGCACACACAAACTCTCACATACTGTAATTTCTCGTGCCTCAATAGAAACTTCTGTATGAAAACTTGCTGCTCGCTGACGTCAATCTGGGTCAGCAATCCATCAATGTCAGAGTATGTATGGATCAGGAGATGCATCGATAGGTTGGTGCCTATTGCAAGGAGCCCGGCTGCAATATGGATGCGATATAGCAGCAGCACGTTGAGATCGAGGGATTGGTTTCTGTACGGGGCTATAACGAGCAAGTCACGCGTTTTGGGTGGAAACTGAGTCAATATAAAGCCTCAGTGAAGTTGTCAAAATTAGTTTTCCATCTGCTGTAAATACCGAGTAAGTGTAGCCTTATTTATTGCAGGTATTACTTCCTATAGACCGTTTTTCACAGCAGCCATTTTGACATTGAAGTGTAAACACAGGTGTTAGGGGAGACAGGGGGGATTGTGACATTTTTCGTTGTAACTCAGACTACTTGAAATATCTTTTTTGATATTAGTAACGTGTGTGTGTGTGTGTGTGTGTGTGTGTGTGCGTGTGTGTGTGCGCACTTATTAATAATACAATTGATATATTTTCACAAATAAGGACAATACAATAATATTGAATCATTCATAAAGTCAGTGTTACAATTGCCCTCTTGGTGGGGCCAGTTGTAACACTGAAAAATAAGTCATATTAACCCACTTTATCTCAAATTAAAGCACACCTCAATGTAATCATATTACTGCTGAAGTATAAGATTTATTTATCAGCTCTATAGGTTCACATTCAGGTGGTTCATGATGCATTCACCTCTAACGTCTATTCTATTTTTGCAGAAAACAAGGCAACTATTAATAGTAACTACATTTTAATTATTTGTCATTTATTACGGTGAAATATCTTGATTTTCTAACAGAAACACACATTGGGCCAGGTGGCTGCAGCCATGATAACATCTCGTACACTAGAAACACCTATATGAGCATAGTTTGTTCAAGGTAAATTTTAACCAATGACCTAAAGAAAAAAATGATGTAAGTTTAAAATGTGCAGTCATTTAAGCTGTAGACGGCAGAAAAAAAAATTGTACATACAAAAAGTACTTTCATACCTCAAATTAAGTTTCTAGTTGAAAACATCTGCTGAGGTGAAGTGATCTTGCTCCTTTTCCGCAGGCAGAGAGGGAATCTGTAGTGAGCATGTGCAGAGTAAGCGTCATCACTCTAGCTTGCTTCTGATTGGAGGAATTGAGTGTGTTACAGTTTCCCCAGTTTCGATTGCCCCTGGTCTCCCCTAGGTTCTGTTCCATTCAGGTCAAACAGAGTCAGGGTGCTACTTTTGTGCATGTTGGCTTACTAGAATGGCTCTGCTTCACTAAATGTAGCAGACTCTTATTTAGTATAATTGGTAATAATTTGTTTTTACTATTTCATATCAATATGGCCGACGTGAAAAAGGTCTATTGGGGGGTTAATGCAATGTCATGACAACCTGCAGAGTCCAGTGAAATATTTTCCAATATTCAATTTCTTAAAACTGATAAAGTTGCAATACACAGCCTACTTTAGTGTAGTAATAGTAATTTGTGGCAACGTTGTTTCTAATTTGCATTATAATATGAGCTGCTTTGTGTTATTTTGTCCCTATATGGACTCAGAAAGTACCTTAGATTTAAATAAAAACCAATCTGACACATCTCAAAATTACAGCATTAGTAGGGGACACTGGGGCCAATTGTAACACACTCAATACCTCTGATCAGAAACAAGCTAGAGTGATGACTCTTACTCTGCACATGCTCAGTATGGATTCTCTCTCTGCCTGTGGAAAAGGAGCAGGATCATTTCACCTCAGCAGAAGTTTTCAGCAAAAAAATATTTTAAGGTATGAAAGTTACTTTTTGGATGTGGAGTATTTTTCTTCTGCTGTCTAAAGTTTAGATGACTGCAAATTTAAACTTACATCAATTTACTCTAGGTTATTGCTTAAAAATGAACACAGACAAACTTTGCTAATATAAGTGTTGCTAGCTAGCATACGAGATTTTATCATGACCCAATGTAAGCACTTTTTTGTCCATGTTGACATGCTTTTCTGCTAGAAAATAAACACATTTCACTAAATTTAAATGTAAACTTAGTTTTAACTCAAATGATTAAAATCTAGTTACCCCTACGATAGTTGTCTGGTCTTCTGCATGCATACAACGCCTGACATCTAAAATAATTTGAACCGTGTAAAAAAAACAGTGTTTAGTGACATTAGATACTACAGCAGTAGTGTGATTGCTTTTAGGTGTGCTGTTGTTTGAGATTCAGTGCACCATAAATTATTTGAAGTACATTCAACTTTAAAACAGGAGTTCTCCTGTTGCCTTAAAATGTCAGTCGACTGACATTAAATAAATTAGTTAATTAGTTCATCATTTTAAGTCAAAAGACTTCTGGTGAGAAGCAACTCACGTTTATTTCATGTAAAACTGGCTGCTGTGAAAAGGTCTATATGAAGCAATACCTGGAATAAATAAAACTATATTTATTCTGTGTTTACAGCAGATGAACACCCAGTTTTGACACGTTTACTGCAGTACACCATACAGTATGTTTCTAAAGTCAAAACATGACGAGGGTGAGTTATGAGGAAAAATGTAAAAAATGTTACACTTGGCCCCAGTCTCCCCTATTTATTGCAGGTATTTATTGGTATACTCTATATAATAGTCATAGTAGTAATGTCATAACAGGTAGGTTTATGTGTAAATATTGGATGCTGAAGCTGCTGCATGTGTGTGGCAGCTGTCTGGGTGAGATGTACTGAGAAGAGTGACACATGTGAGTGCTGGAAAAACTAAAAAATCACAACATCAGCACCTCTGTGATATGTTTTAGACACGTTTGGACACACTGTGGAGCGTGTCTCAGCAAGTGTTATGTGTGTGTGTGTGTGTGTGTGTGTGTGTGTGTGTGTGTGTGTGCCACCGATGACCACAGTAGGCCTCCAGTTGCTCTGTAAACTATGTGAACGCTGTTACCAAGTGAGAGCCTTGGCATTTACACCGATGTTATGTAAAATGAGGCCATTAGGATTTCGACTCGGAGCTGCATGGGAAAAAATAGTCTAACAATCCAGGAAGTGGCATCACTAATCATTTGCAAATTGCATAAAATAATTTCCCTGACCAGTGTTTACCAACAGTTAGGTCAAGGCCATCCATAACTCGTCTGATGAATTGTGATATCAGTGGCCTTGGCACACTTTGCTCCTCTCCCCCTCCCAAAATAATGACCCTTAAAAACTGTGTCTTTGCTGATTGCCAACGGGGGATGGTGGCTTTTGGCTTGTGCCATCAGGAGAACAGCAGTGTCCGCTTGGGTTAATGTCCCTGTATTGATCCCAGCCAACCACTGCTATCGAAAATGAATTACCGAAGCCCGCACAGCAGCGAATCCGTCATCTGTGCTCAGCCAGCCGGCCAGAGCAGCTTATTGGTCGCGGTGGTGATGGATGTTAACTTTCATTGCTGGCTCCTTTGCTCCTAATTCACCAAGGGTTTACAACCCAAAACAAGGCGCTGGAAAGTTTTATACTTTCACCAAGAACTTGTAAACTTCATATCAGCCCCCTCCCCCTTTCTATTTTTTATTTTTTTTATTTTCAAGATGCACGAATAAAGAGCAGGGTCAACAAGGACTGATCAGTGTACTCTTCACATTTTCACTCTTCTCTTTTATGCAGCTTGGTCAAATCGTTCACCCAGCAAGCCCAAAATATAAAACT
>JAJHUR010075663.1:0-11726 GCA_027495735.1 Lutjanus campechanus | reverse complement strand
AGTGAAATTCGACCCTATGGAATTAGAGGTGTTGGTAGATGAAGCCAGTAAACACTTAAATGAGCTACAGCAAAGAAATCTGACTGCCGCACAAAGGAACGCTATGTGGGAAGAAATTTGTGAAAAAGTAAATGCTGTTGGTAAAACGATGCAAACAGTGGATGAAGTGAAAAGAAGATATCAAGATATCAGAAGACGAACAAAAGAAAAATTGGCGTATAATAAAACGTCTGCAAATAAAACAGGTGGGGGCACAGTGGATGAGATGCCTCTGACCAGCATTGAGAAACAGGTGCACTGTCACCTTAAAAAACATATGAATCAATATGAAACATGCTCTTGTTTTTGATGTAATAAATTATTTTACAAAGGATTTTATAAACTGACTCACCTACAAGCCAGCCATCTCCAAACTCGCCATTTCGCAACTTGGAAAACAGAAAACTGTTTCTCAGAATAAAAGAATCATGTACTGACCCGGGATATTTTGGTAATGATGCCTTTGGCATCACAAATGCACTGCACATTCAATGAATGTGTGTGTTTGCGATTTCTGTACACATGTTCAGTGTCTGCGGGGGCACAAGCTGCACATGGGTGCAGTCAATCGCTCCTATCACTCTGGGAAATCCAGCTACTGCAAAAAAAAGCCTTGTTTGGTCTCATTCAATGAGTGCAGAGTGCGTGGAAACCTAATAAACTTGGCCATCTGGCGCAACATGGCATTTAGGACTTCAGACAGCACATCTGAAAAACGGGATCGGGAGATCCCAGCTGTAATAGCTACCGTACGCTGCAATGACTCAGATGCAGAAAAATGTAAACTTTTGTCATTGCAGGTATTGCGTGACTCCTTCTCGTGGCTCCAAATCCACTCTGAGTTCCTCCAACAGCTCCAAAATGGCAATGCTGGATAGGTGATATGTTTTAATGATTGTTTCCTCGTTCATTCCAAAAATGTTCACACGAGGGTGAAAAATGCGTTCTCTGTGTCTTCTTTCATTGTTTCGATGTTTCCTTCTTGCAACAATAACCTCAGCCATGTGTGCGCAATTACGCATACAAACCGTTTGCACCTCCTTTTGACACGTTTTAAATATAGACGCAATTTCTATGAGCAAAATTGCTTTCAGGTTTGATAAATCACTTCGCGGGTGCTAAATTGATATATTTACATTTTCTCCTCCCAACACACGCACAATTGCGTGTGAATGCCCCATATTGCATATTCATTGTGGCAGACGTACTAACTGGATGCAGACGCGCTATTTTGTAACTTTGAAAGACGCAACCCTTACGGCGCACTGTTAGTAAATCAGTTTGTACATTTTTTTGCGTGTGCAATAAGTTTGCACATGTTTTTATACACGCAAAACTTTAGTAGATCCGGCCCATAGTGTTTAATTTTGTCACTATGACGATTAGGGTCACCTGACTTTGGATGACAACGAAGGTTGTCTGATTATGCATATTCCTTGGCCAAAAGTTAATGGGAAGAACTGGTGTGTCACATGTACGCAAAATTGTACTTGAGTGTATGCAGTCACACAATTTAAAAGTGTAAAGTTGTGTCATTTGGATGCAGATTGAAGAGAACAGGATGGAGTTGCATTTTTGGAATAACCAAATATTTTTAGGAACAAAAAGTCATGATATCTCAGCCTTTGTTGTTCTGGTTTCTTATTTTCATTCGTCTCTATAAGTCATGTAGTCAGTATAATGTGCAATGCTAAACTATACTGACTAATCCTTTAAGAGGCTCCCTCGACCATGATATGCTAATGAGCCCAAAATAACAACTCTGATTCAATATACTGCTCAGTGACACCGACCAAGAGCTCCCATCAGTACAGATGCACAAACCAAACAGTGTGAAACACACAGAAACACACAGAGCACTAAAACTAACTGAAAATCTCTCTCTACAGAAAACTAGAAACTATTAATTTTCTTCATTTAATGCATGTTATTACAAATGTTAATTCACTGTTTATGATCCTTTATGCATGGACTCTAACATTTTTGTCAACAGGTCTGATGTTGTTTATGAGGACAAAATTCTCTGTTTTGTATCAACAAATGTACCCAGCATAACAGCAGCCACTGCCATCACTTACTTAATATATATATTTTTTGGCTCTCTATCAGTTCTTATAATATGTGGCAACCTTCTTGTAATAACCTCCATCATTTACTTCAAACAGCTCCACACTCTTACAAACTTCCTCATCCTCTCTCTCGCTGTAGCTGACCTGCTTCTTGGGGTTTTACTTTTGTCGTATGGCTTGATACCAACTTCGATGAGCTCTTGTTTGGTACAAAACTATATTGATCTCTATCTCTGCACATCTTCTGTTTGGAACTTGTGCTTTATTTCTGTTGACAGATATTTTGCTTTGTGTCAGCCTCTGAAGTACAGTACTAAAATAAATCTCCGTGTTATCGTGATCATGATCCTGCTGAGCTGGACTCTATCTGCTCTTAGCTTCTCAAGTGTAGATTTACAATATATTTTGGGTTTTTTCCTCCCAGCTATCATAATGTCTATGTTCTACCTAAAGATTTTGATTGTGGCACAGAGACAGGCACGCAGCATCCAGAACACAACCCGTCAGAGCACAAAGTCTGAAAGTAAGATGGAGAGAAAGGCCACCAAAACTCTGGCTATTGTGATGGGAGTTTTTCTGATGTGTTGGGCTCCTTTCTTTATTTGTTGGGTCTTGTACCCTGTGACTAATTACACAATACCAATTCCTGTGTTTTCTGCATTTACTTGGATTGGATGGTCAAATTCAATGCTCAATCCATTCATCTATGGTTTCTTTTACAGCTGGTTTCGATCAGCTTTCAGAATGATCGTTTCTGGGAAAATATTTCAAGGTGATTTTACTCATTCTAAGCTCTCTTGACTCATTATTTGCTGCTAATCATCACTAGTTTGTCTCTGAAGATTTACATCTCTTTCTACTGCAGCTTATATAAAATTTGCCACTGTACTATGCATAAAGTATCTATTTACAACTGAGCACACAGATAGCAGCACATAGTAAACAGTACATACAATAATGTCAATGTTAATGTTTGTTAATAATCACAGGATCCACATATCTCATTGTTTTCCTCATTTCTTACTGTAGATAGATGCTGCATAATGAATGCAGGAGTACAGCTCTGAAGTTCTCTGTCAACAAAACTTCAGGAATAATTAACATTGACAAACTTCTGACAGTAGTTTTCAGTCAGTGCCATTATTTGTTTTGGCTGCAGAGGGAAACAGCATAAAGTAGTAGTTGACCACAACATTGTGTGGAGTTGTTTTTAGTTGTTACTAGTTTTTCTGACATAAAAATAGCTAAACAATGCTGGATTACTTTTGTCTCTGGTTAGATAATAAATTCACAGGTGTACACTTTAGCATCCTTTACAGTAGAATCACTGTTCTGTGCAAGTTCATGAGTTCTCATTTTGTCTCTGCTTTGACACTGATGAAGATGCAGTGAAACCAAGACTAAATAGAAAAAACAATCCACTTTTATGGCCCATGATGATAGCATTTTTTATTGTTCACGCTGAAGTTTGTGTCTTAACAAGACTGAGTCATTACTAGTGGACACTCGGCTTTCCTTTGTGAGACTGTGTCCTGTCTGAGTAACTCAATACACAGATAGCGGTAGATAGTAAACTGTACATACAGTAATCTCAATGCTGATGTCTGTAAATAATCACAGGATCCACATTATTTTACATTTCTTACTGTATGTATTCAGTCATAGATGCTGCATAATGAATGCAGGAGTACAACTCTGAAGTTCTTTTGTCAATAAAACCTGTGGAATTAATGTTGAAATGATCTTTCTCTGACAGTAGTTTGAAGTCAGTGCCTTCATCATTTGCTTCAGATGGAAACAAAATTAAGAAGCAGAACTATCATCATTGTAATTACATTAAATACAGCAGGATGACAACAAAGTCGCACATTGTCCACAACACTGTGTAGATTATAATAGTAATTATAAAGTACAACTTCTAGTTTTCACAGAGCAAAAATAGCTTTAGTAAAGAATTGTGGATTACTTTTTTCTCTGCAGATAACATATTTATAGATGTACACTTTATCTGATTTATCTGTCAATCCTTGTACCAAGTTAATTTAGTTAGAAGTTTGATTAATAAGTCAGTTTATTTGAAAATAAAGAATTTCAAAGGATTAGTTATGCCCTTTTTACTGTTTATTCATTTTATGTTAAAGTTATGTTATTATAAATGTTTGGTCATTAACTGGTCCGTCTAAACAGCCTCTAAACACCACCATTACTGGCAGGTTTCACCAACATGCATGAAAATCGATATGGTACACACATAGATGATGGCCAGACGCACACAAAAGTCTGCGGGACCCTATAGCCTAAACCCAACCGGAAGTTGTTGTATTTTAATGAACTCCTCCTACAAGATTAATCAGAATGGTAGACTACTTTGTAATCAAAAGTTGTTAAAAGATTTCACTACCGTTGAAGGGCGCAGCCATGGTGTGGCGTCAAATTTTGATGTCTAGCCATGAAACACAAAATTGCTATAACTTTAAGCATAAATGGTCCGATCTGCAGCAAACTTCACGTTTCATGTTCAGTCCCACCCTGAACACATTTACATAACAATATTCTGTGATAGTCATAGCGCCACCTACTGGCAACAGGAAATTACATGTTTTACACATTGAGGTGCTGCTCCCAGCATATTGACCATATCCAAATCAAATCTGGTCAGAAAAGCGTTAAGATCTTGGTCAGTCTATATTATGAATACCATGACCTATCATCGAACAGCGTTGCCCTGACAGCATGGTAAAGGTCAATGTTTCACCAAAACACAGGAAGTGACCTTAACTTCAGTGTACTTGATCGCATCTGCTTGACACTTCACACATTTGGTACCAGTCCCGCCTTGCACATATGATATAAATTTTATCAATGGGTGTGGCCAAATGACTTGGCCATGCCCTTTAAACAGCAGCCCCCCAGAACATTTCACTGACATACACAAAAATCGGTACACATATGTATCACACCCAAATGCACAAAAAATAATATTAATATTATACATAACATGATTATACACATTGCCTACAAGGAAAAATATGTAAACAATACTTGACAGACTACATTTGCATTTCTCCAATGTTTCTTCATCATTATACTTAAATAACCAAATACAGTACAAAGAGTACCTTACAGGTAAAGAGCAATGATGATGCATTTCTCATGAGACAATAGCCATGGTTTACATCTAACCTTAATATAATTGTGCTAATATACACACATCCCTACCTTCTGGGTCAATGTCGTCAAGGGCTTGACCTTTATACTGTGAGAGGGTCCCCTTGTCCACCGCCAAAAGCACTTTGCTCATTTTGGCGAACTGTAGTGTTCCCTGTGGCAGACGGTAATACTGCCTGTGCACACGAATGTCATGACCCAGAAAGTCAGCAAGTTGGCCTGATTCATCTTCTTGAAGACTGAGTACCTGAGACATTGCAGCTATGTGCTTTTGCAGCCTTGTTGATGTTAAGACCTCAGGATTTTTTAGCACCATTCTCCATTGCAAACTTTTGGATGCATTCTCCCCCTCTGTAAGCAGACAAGGCACCTGGTTTAGCAAACATGTAAATGCTCCCTTTGAGGACTCCACACATCTCACGAGTTTGAGCTAGGAGCTCCATGGCTGAGAGCATTGATGGCTTTAGCAGCACAAGGACTCCTCTTCCTCGTTTTCCCCTGATTTCTACTCTGGTGAAGAAATCACACATCTTCTTCTCAAGAGGGGTGAGACAGGCTTTGATGTCCTTGTTGAGTTCTTACTTTTTCCTTGCTATGAAAGTGTCCAACTCCATTCTTGACACCTCTCCTTCTCTTCAGATGCCTTCCATCTGAAACTTTTAATGGTCTTGAATTCGTGAGCATATTCCACCAGGCTGTAGCTCCTGTCAACTGTGGACAAATTATCAGTCTCTACCAGCTCACAAAGTACACCCAGACTGTGGCCAACTTTTAGGGCTAAGGAAGGTTTGCGAAATGTGTTCTCTGGGTTGTACCCAGCCAACTCTTTCACTGCAGATATCACACTGTTGAAGTTGGATGGATAGATGAGTTCCTCTGCTTTCCGTATAGGAGTTTTCTTCTGAGCAACTACTAACAGTCGCCCAAGTTCTCAAAGTCTTTGTCTTATTAAGTCATGTCTGTACTTTCTTGACCCATTTAGATCAAAGAGGTGTTGTCCAAACTGCAACAGAAGATCGTCCGAGTCCGAGATCATAGCTCATGCAGGAAATCACCCTTTTCAAGCCCTCACTAATCTCACGAACAGCAGCAGTTTTAAGGGAACATTTGGATCGAACTCGCTGCTTCCCAGTCCTGGATTCATCATCGGTTTCTTCCTGTGCTGGACAGATTTTCATGTGCTTCCACAAAGTCCTCTTGGCATAGAGTCCTTGACAATGAAAACAATGAATAAAATCAAAGGCAGATCTAGCTTTTTGAGGTCTGTAGCAGGCCTGGAGCTCTCCAGCTCTTAAAACAAGAGCATAGGCAAAGTTTCCATGCCATCTCAGAATATTTAACGCATTGCGTCTCTCTTTTGAGTTCTTTGGATATAGGAATGCTCTGGCAACCTCTTCTACATTTCCGCGCAATTTTTGAAGAAGGCTTGAGGCAATAGAGACAGTAGTTTCTTTTGTTATACACTCGACGACAAAGGGAATACTTTGATTGAGTCAGAAAGATGTTGGACTCTGCCTTTCTTTGGAGTGCTCGAGTTGCTCTTCTCCGAATGAGGAGTGTTGTTCCTTTTCTTAGGGCTGTCTCTGGTGTTTTTTTTTTTTTTTTTTTGTTTTTTTACAGGAGTTTCAGAATCAATGGCTTGGCTTGCTGAAGATAAAACCAGATATCGCAGAGATAGCAGAGGCTTTTTTGCAACTGGATGGAGTTCTGTGTCCTCATCAGGCTCAGAGGAACATCCTTCAGAGTCTGGAGCATAGTCTGAATCATTATAGTCTGTGTTATCAGATTCATCAGGGGATTGGGGATTTTTCCTTATATGTAGGGGCCTTGAGGGGGAAAAAAAGCAAAGGTTATTGCACTGTGTTGATGGTCTGCACTTTTATTACATCAACTTTCTCTCTTTTAGCTGTATATGGGAAAAACAAGGCACATTTACCAAATTTTATTTAAATAAAAGAGATAATTCACACATCAAATTGTACACTACTGTTACGACTCAGAGTGCAACAGTACAGGTGTTTATCCTGCACCAACTGAATATAAACATCATGGTCTGGTGTACACATTCATACGACGTATACGCTTGGCTGTCAAATGGCAAGAGAATTTGTGAGATTGTTACCATTCTGATCCATACACCTACCTCACACACTTGGATCCTTCACTTCTGTTTCTGTTACTTACTTCCTGTTTTTTTTTTTTATTGGGGCATTGTGGTCAAAGTTTTTCACAAGATGGTACTTACGGTATCTCACAAAAGTGAATGCACCCCTCACATTTCAGCAACCATTTTATTAAAGGACAATACTATAGAAATGAAACTTGGATATAACTTAGAGTAGTCAGTGTACAGCTTGTATAGCAGTATAGATTTACTGTCCTCTGAAAATAACTGAACACACAGCCATTATTGTCTAAATAGCTGGCAACACAAGTGAGTACACCTCACAATGAACATGTCCAAATTGTGCCCAAAGTGTCAATACTTTGTGTGAGCACCATTGTTGTCTAGCACTGCCTTAATCCTCTTGGGCATGGAATTCATCAGAGTTGCACAGGTTGTAACAGGAATCCCCTTCCATTCCTCCATGATGACATCACAGAGCTGGTGGATATTAGACACCTTGCGCTCCTCCACCTTCCGCTTTAGGATGCCCCACAGTTGCTCAATTGGGTTCAGGTCTGGAGACATACTTGGTCACTCCATCACCTTCACCCTCAGCTTCCTCAGCAAGGAGGCTGTCATCTTGGAGGTGTGTTTGGGGTCGTTATCATGTTGAAAAACTGCCATGTGGCCCAGTTTCTGAAGGGAGGGGTCATGTTCTGCTTTAGAATGTCATAGCACACGTTGGAATTCATGTTTCCCTCACTGAACTGCAGCTCCCCAGTGCTGGCAGCATTCATGCAGCCCCAGACCATGACGCTACCACCACCATGCTTGACTGTAGGCAAGACACGATTATCTTGGTACTCCTCACCAGGGTGCCACCACATATGCTGGACACCATCTGAGCCAAACAAGCTTATTTTAGTCTCATCAGACCACAGGACATGGTTCCATTAATTCATGCTCTTGGACTGCTTGTCTTCAGCAAACTGTTTGCGGGCTCTCTTTTGAGCCAGCTTCAGAAGAGGCTTCCTTCTGGGACAACGACCATGCAGACCAACTTGATGCAGTGTGCAGTGTATGGTCTGAGCACTGACGGCCTGACATCCTGCTTCTTCAACATCAATGCTAGCAATATTGGCAGCACTCATGCATCTGTTTTTTGAAGCCAACTTCTGGATATGATGCACGAGGACTCAACTTCTTTGGTTAATCCTGGTGAGGCCTGTTCCGAGTGGAACCCGTCTTGGAAAACTGCTGTATGACCTTGGCCACCGTGCTGTAGCTCAGTTTCAGGGTGTTACCAATCTTCTTATAGCCTAGGCCATCTTCTGGCCACCGTGCTGTAGCTCAGTTTCAGGGTGCAACCAATCTTCTTATTATTGCCTAGGCCATCTTCGTGGAGAGCAACAATTCTATTTCTCACATCCTCAGAGAGTTCTTTGCCATGAGGTGCTATGTTGAACATCCAGTGGCCAGTATGAGAGAATTGTACCCAAAGCACCAAATTCAACAGCTCTAATCCATGACACACAAATCAGTATGGTCCAGTCAAGCAGGCAAAAACATGAACATGATGAACAGGACAGGTGGCTTTGCATGTTTGAATGACATGTACAGATATCACTAGGGGTGTACATACTTGTGTTGCCAGCTATTTACACAATAATGGCTGTGTGTTGAGTAACTTTCAGTGGATAGAAAATCTATACTGCTATACAAACTGGACACCGACTACTCTAAAGTATATCCAAGGTTCATTTCTATATTATTGTCTCTTGAGAAGATATAATAAAATGGTTACTGAAATGTGAGGGCTGTACTCACTTTTGTGAGATACTGTATAACTGGTGTGACAGTAAACCTCTTGAATTTTGAATCTTGAAAAGGAGGGTTACTAAATTTAAAGAGCAATAGTGACAGTATAAATGATTTTCACATTATAATGGTTTAATTTAGTACATGTATCATGTGTGGGCTGAACCGGATTTGTACGGACCATGGACCAATGACAAACTAGTTTCCCTAGAGTTTATTTATTTATTTATTTTTTATTATTTAGATCCAATAAGTGTACAGATTAGCATATGGTCAGTTTGAATGTGCTAGAGAGGCAGGTGAGTGTCTGCATCCTTTGCAGGTAGGATCTACATCTGGGCACATTTTAGACAGTTTGACCTTAGAAATATGAAGGCAATGTAGTACCTTGAATTTAATAAGGCCTTGTCAGGCTCAGATTAAGGCCATACAGATTGAGGCCGTATGTGCCCCTTCCAAGGCTTTTCTCTACTGTTCTGCTGTCACAGACACCCCAAACTCCACCTCCCATGTAGACCGTGGTGTCTCCATGAATGGGTTCTGTAAATTAGAAAAGAAATGTTAAATAAAATATTTTTGCACACCTTGTGTGAAGGCTCAAAGGAAAACAGATTCCATATGATTTATCAGGTAAATAAGGAAAATGTTGTTAACTCCACTGCTTACATGGGGGAATCTGAAATAAGTGGGATTGTGACATATTAAATTTATTTCCAAGTTGTTTAACATACTTATTTTAACCCAAACCATGATCTTTCCCCAAACCAAACCAAGTAGATTTGTTGTCTAAACCTACCCTAATTCCAACAGTTTCATAACATAAACCAAGCGTTAACTTTTGATGATGAAGGTCACCTGACTATGGATCTGCTCTCCACGGAAGTTAATGGGAAGAACTGGCATGTCACAAATACACAAAAGTGTTCTTTGGAGTATGCAATCATGCAATTTCAAAGTGTGAAGTTGTGTTATCTTTACACATATTTAATGAGTCCTGCAAGTTTATGGAGGCACAACACTAAATTGTACTACGTTGAGTACTCCTCTGAGAATGTCGCTTGACAATGATATGCTAATTAATCCCGAAGAATATCTGATCCAATATACTGCTCAGTGACACAGACCAAGGGCTCCCGTCAGTACAGATGCACAAACCAAACAGGCATAGTGTGAAACACACAGAGCACTAAAAGTAACTGAAAATATCTCCCTGTAGAAAAGTAGAAATGATTGATTGATGATTGATTATTTATGCATGGAATCTAACTTTTTTGTCAACAAGTCTGATCATGTTTTTGAGGAAAAATTTCTCTGTCTTGAACCACCAGATATATCTTTCAAAACGACCGTCCCTGCCATGTATTTTGTTTATATTTTTGTTGGGTCTTTATCAGTTCTTATAATTTGTGGGAACTTTCTTGTAATAACCTCCATCCTTTACTTCAAACAGCTCCACACTCCTGCAAACTTCCTCATCCTCTCTCTCGCTGTTGCTGACCTGCTTGTCGGGGTTTTACTTTTGCTTTATCTTGTGATACCAGATACAGGGAACTCTTGTTCGGTGCTAGATGATTTTGATCTCTATCTGTGTGCATCTTCCGTTTGGAACTTATGCTTTATTTCTATTGACAGATATTTTGCTGTGTGTCAGCCTTTAAAGTACACAACTAAAATAACTGTCCGTGTTATTGTGATCATGATCCTGCTGAGCTGGACTATATCTACTCTTAGCTTCGCAATTATATGTCTTCAAGATGTTTTTGCTTTTTACCTCCCAGCTTTCATAATGTCTGCCTTCTATGTAAAGATATTGATGGTGGCACAGAGACAGGCACGCAGCATCCAGAACACAAACTGTCAGAGCACAAAGTCTGAAAGTAAGATGGACAGAAAGGCCACAAAAACTCTCTCTATTGTGATGGGAATTTTTCTGATCTGTTGGACTCCTTTCTTTCTTTGTTGGACCATCGACCCTTACATTAATTATAGAATACCATTTAACATTTATTATGCATGTATTTGGCTTGGATGGTTTAATTCAATGCTCAATCCATTCATCTATGGTTTCTTTTACAGCTGGTTTCGATCAGCTTTCAGAATGATCATTTCTGGGAAAATATTTCAAGGTGATTTTACTCATTCTAAGCTCTCTTGACTCATTACTTGCTGCTAATCATCACTAGTTTGGCTCTGAAGATTTACATCTCTTTCTACTGCAGCTCATATAAAAGTTGCTACTGTACTATACATCTGTGTTTACAATTGAGCACACAGATAGCAGTACATAGTAAACAGTGCATACAATAATGTCAAAGTTAATGTCTGTAAATAATTAGAGGATCCACATATCTTATTGTTTTCCTCATTTCTTACTGTATGTATTCAGTCATAGATGCTGCATAATGAATGCAGGAGTACAGCTCCGAAGTTCTCTGTGAATAAAACTTCAGGAATAATTAACATTGAAATGATCTTTCTCATGCAGTAGTTTTCAGTCAGTGCCATCATTTCTTTTGGCTGCAGAG
>JAJHUR010075662.1:0-13411 GCA_027495735.1 Lutjanus campechanus | reverse complement strand
TGGGTACACTCCCATCATCACTTTTTACCTAGATAGATAAGACACCATTATTTTTAATCCTTGGCACTTTCCACAAAAATCAACTATCTCTGAAAACAGTTGGGTACACATGCATTCCTCTCATCTCGATCACACTTGGTCACCTGCACCATTATTTTCTGGGCCCATCGGAGGCAGTAAAAAAACAACTAATAAGTAATTATATTAAAAAAGTTATAAATGAATTAGAACAAACAAATAAATGACTATGATTTAAAAAGGAAAAATATCCCACACACTCAGGGATCCACTACATCGGTGACCTGCTGGACCACAAGCCGTTCCGCTGCATGCTGGACCAGATGACCAATGGACAGCTGCAGTGGGAACCTCTGGAGAATCCCTTCGACCAAGTAGTGCTCGGACCTCCAGAGAACCGCCGCCGGTATCCCATCTACAGTGGCAGGACCCGCTTCCCCGAGGAGCTGAAGAAGTGCTTCCCTGGAGAGGAGAAGGCCATCGATGAGTACTTGAGGCTGGTCAAGGTGAGGTCTTCTTGTTCTTAAGAATCAGGACAAAACATTGACTATTCAGTACAGAAACTTGTTTTGACATTCAAGGTTTAGAGCAGAATATTTTGTCTGTAATAATCAAATGCGTTTTCATCCTCTACTTATTTAAATGTGCAGCAAATTGTCCTTTCTCCCAGTAAAATGTGTGTTTCTAAACTGCACTTTAGCACAAAGTGGCTTCATTATCCAGATTTCTGATGCTGTTGTCACTGATATTGTTCAAGGCCTCAAAGGTTGGTAAATCAAAGGTCAGACGAGGCCTCTTATTAACTGAGATATTACATCATTTTACTTGCAACAGCGTTTTGCTTTGACACACAGATGAAGAAATGTCATGTTCTGTATCTTTGGAGTCAGTTTAGGACATCTATTCATTTCTTTCAACTGATTTGTTTCTTTTAAATTTAAATTCTTTGAAATAGAAGTTTGCAAAAATCAACTTGCAGATGCAGCTGCAGGAATAAAACAAAACACAAGCCAAGAAGGAGAAATCTATTTTGAAAAGACATATAAAAGGAGAGTAAATAATAAGAGTAAATGAATTCATAATAACAGAGTTTCATCACACAACAGAAACACTTTTTACTTTTTTGTTTTGTTTTGTTTTGTTTTGTGCACCTAAGAAGCTATTTCTAATAAGTAATTTTGTCCATACTGTTGGACTGTAGGCAGACTTCTTTTATTTCAACTGATAACTTAAAGGTATTGAGCACCGGTACCCAGTCCTAATCGTCTGTGTGTCTCGTGTATTCTGTCTTCAGAAAGCTGGGCGGGGCATTTGGCTCCTTGCTCTGCTGAAGATCTGTCCCGTCCCTGTGGCTAAGTTCCTGGTCTACACCGGCCTCGCCAAACGTCTGTCCTTCTTCTTTGAAATGGCTCCCCGCAGCCTGACAGAGGTGGTCAATGGACTGACGCAGAACGAGGACCTCAGGGCTGTCTTCACCTACATCTTTGGCACCTACGGTAGGACCAGGCAGCTGCTCTGTTGGTGTGATCAATCGATTTCTTTAGACTTCTGCTCATAGTTTTTGTTTCCTTCTCTGCAGGTAACATGCCAAAAGATTCCAGTTTCTCTATGCACAGCCTGCTGGTCACTCACTATCTGAACGGGGCCTGGTACCCGAAAGGTGGAGCCACAGAAATTGCCTACCACATGATCCCCATCATCGAAAAGGCAGGTGGTGCTGTTCTAGTAAGAGCTCCAGTGAACCGCATCTTGTTCAATGAGGCTAAGGAAGCTTATGGTGGGTGTGATTTCCTCAGTTTTTCTAAACACCTCATGCAGCTCCCTCAGAGAGAGGATTCATTGTGTGTTTTTTGTGTTTTTATGGTTTCAGGTGTGAGCGTCATGAAAGGACAAGAGGAAGTACACATCCGTGCCCCTATGGTCATCTCTAACGCTGGCATCTTTAACACCTACCAGAAGCTGCTGCCCAAAGATCTCCAGGCCATGCCAGGTAAGAAATAAGTGTTGCAACCACAGACAATATAAGTAGTGGACGGAGCTTCACTCTGAACTGTGAAGCCAATGCAAAAATGCCTTAACCTGCAGTCCTTCTAATGACCAGCAGGGGGCGACTCCACTGACCGCCAAAAAAGTCAGAGTGTATGTAAGCTTATGAGAAAATGACCCTACTTCTTACTTAATTTACAACCACAGTAAACAGTTTTCTAATGAATTTATGATTTCAATTGTGAGTTTCAAGTCCTCGTCAATACAGCATGGTGTTCATTTAGTAAATTATGGTGCCATGTAAAATAAAATAGATGATAAAGCAGGATTTAGGCAGCTTTGGGGCGTGGCTACCTTGTGATTCAGTCATTACTGACGTGTCCACAGGTTCTCAGTCAGACATAACCAGGGTTGGGAGGGTTACTTTATAAACGTAATCCAGTACAATTACAAGTTACCTGTTAAAAATTGTAATCAGTAACTTACTCTAAGTATCACAATATTAGTAAGTAATGTACCTGATTACTTTTAGTTACTTTTGGAGTTACCTACATGTAATTTCCCTGCCCTGGTGTCTGCATTGTCTGTGACATGAAATGCACAGGTGCTGACTTTAATTACAGGTGAGCCAAACATGATCATCTGCTGGAACTGATTTCCTTTGCACACAGAAGCAGTTAGCCTTAATGGTGCTGTGCCAATAGCCCTTTCTGGCAGAAATCTTGCAATTATCACTAAAAACATGATTTGTTTCTCCCCTCTAAACCTACCCAAGAAGGGCTTTTAAAGTGTTAAAAAGAGATTGGATGGTTTGGTTTTGACTGCATTATCACTTTAGTCTATTATCTGGTGGTATTTATACTTATTAGTGAGGCAGAAGAACATAATTTCAATATTAATCAACATTATTATTAACATAATATAAACTGTGCAGGCTGCATACAGCTCGACCTTCACTGCCAAGTTCAGCCTTTGATCTGTCTCTGTGTGACTGAACGGCCTCATGGAAGTGATATTTTACAATTCTTCATATTTTAAACAAACGAAATTCGTTAAATCAAGTCACTTGGTGTTTTTAAAGTTATGATATTGAGCCGAAAGAGATTCTACATTCCGTTCGTGTTCATTGCACCGCGTGCGCGTCAATGTTCAACATAGTCGGCTTAATAAAGTAAATGATCGCTCAACATTAAAAAGTAAAACTCTAAAACAGCTCTCACTCACTTGGTGTGAGGCTTCAGATGGATTCTTCGGCAGTTTTTGGCGTCTTTCTTCCACAGCCAACTACTGACGTTAAATCCATTGGATGCAGCAGTCTTTCATCCAGATGTGTTTTGGATAAACTATAAATCCAGTGTTCTTGAAACTTTAGGCTTTCACCTGGAATTTTGTCTGATATCCCAAATGTCGCAGCAAACCTCAGTGTGATGAACAGCCGTTGGCGACTGTTTTAACGTCCTTATCTTATCATGTTTACACACGGATCGAGGCTACGCGGGTGTTCGTTTCATGTGTTGGTTTGTTGTGGTGTTGTGTCGTAAAGTATCACAATGCGTGCGCATTGTGCATGTGTCTGCTGCAGTGTAGTATATACCGTTTGATTTTAAAATGTAATCCTGCTAAGTAACCCCCGTTTTTATCAAATATACCGGTAATCTGATTACATGTTTTTTTCCTGTACTGTAACGGATTACAGTTACCTTTTTTTTTGTATCCTAATTACGTAACGCCGTTACATGTAATCCGTTACTCCCCAAGCCTGGACATAACAATGCATATCCTCTCCAGCTCCACGCTCTTGTCCAAATGCTAAAAAAAACTCAAGGCTTCAGAAAAGGTAGTCCACAAACCAATGGATGACATCTTAGTGGGTTTACACTAACATTTATTTCCATTCCACCAAACAGCAGTGATACTATTTCTAATAAATATAGTGAATAGGCATCATTTGGGGGAAAAATCCAGGAGAAGAGCAGAGAGAGAGAGGCAGAAAAATTTTGTAAAGTATGGAAGCATATTTCATCATTCCACCATTCATATCATTTATAGTATATTATAAGTGTGTTTCTATGCTGGATTTGCTCATGGAGTGCAGAAAAAAAAATAGAAACACTACCACTGCAGATTGTGGAGCGCTGTGGGTATAAAAAATATCAACACAGGCTTATCTCATCTGCTGTTGAACAGAATCTGATCCGGTTGCAGACATTAAGAATCACAATATAGAAAGAGCTCATCTTTTCGCTCTGCTCTCATTGCACTCCTGTCATGCAGCTATCCAGAAGCAGCTGAGTATGATGAAGAACGGTGAAGGTGGCCTGAGTGTGTTTGTGGGTCTGGATGGAACCAAGGAGGAGCTGGGCCTGAAAGCGGACAACTACTGGATCTTTACCGAGAACAATTTCGATGAACTGTATGTCAGCTCGCATCTTGCATCTGTTGCCTCTTGTCACATGTGACATTTGAGTTCTACTAAACTAAAAACTGCTCCTGAAAAAAAAAAAACTGCATTAGTCCAGTGTTTTAATTGAAAGAGGTGCCTGTTTTCTTCTACAGGGTGGTGAAATACCTGGACGGACCGAGGGAAGAATCTGCTAAAAAGATCCCTCTCCTGTTCGTTGCTTCTCCGTCAGCTAAAGATCCGACCTGGGAGGAAAGGTCGCCAGGTACAGAAACATGTGATGGGATGCAGCATGTACAGTGAAGCTCGTGCACTCATGCACAAGTCATAACGAGTGTCAGAACAACATATTGTCTTTTCTTTTTTTCTTCACACTAGGGAAGTCCACCCTGAGTCTGGTCAGTTTTGCCAACTATGAGTGGTTTGAGGAGTGGAAGGACGGTAAAGTTACAAACAGAGGGTCTGACTACAAAGAGCTGAAACAGGCCTTCATTGACTCCGCGCTGGAGGTGGTTATGGACGTCTTCCCCAAGATAACCAGAGACAAGGTAACGTTTCTGAATATCTGTTGGCCGCTACAGATATTTTAGATTTTTTGAAGTGGTGTTGTGTGTGGTACTTATTGATAGTCAGTATATTACATACAGTAGATATTTGTCAGTTTGGAGAAGCAGAGACGGGCACCAGCATGGAAGGTAAGCAATGTACTGCTGTGGACGAAGTCGGCAGCAAATGGTATCAGTTTAAGTATAGTATATTTAGAATATTTTCCTTGCATAAATTTGCCATCAGACGGCCTTTTCTGACACAAATCCACCGTTATATAAGCCACGTATCACTCTCACCAATCCAACCAAACTCCACAGGCGAAATCAGTAATTTTACCACGCAGAACATGGACGTTGCCGTTCTATGCTGCCTCACTCTTTTGGTTGGTTTGCGTTATTGTGTGACTTTGGTGAATCTGAACTAACCTTTCAAACACAAAAGTCACAAACAAACTGACTTATCGAAGTAGCGGGAGACCAGCAACTCCCGTCTTCTGGAGGTATAATTACAGATTTCGCCTGTGGAGTTTGGTTAGTTTGAAGAGAGCGATATTTGGCTTATGTAACAGTGGTCCCCCATTGGAAAAGGCTGTCTAACAGCAAAGTAAAGCAGTGAAAATATTCTTAATATAGCGTACACAAAAATTGATATTGATTCTGATATTGATGGCTAAAACACCTCTTGTTTCTGACCCTGTCCACAGTAAGTTCATTGGTTAGCTTCTATGCTGGTACTCCTCTCCGCTTCTCCTAACTAGGGATGTGCCGACCACCATCTGCTGTAGGTAACACACTGACTATTGATAAGTGGCTCGTGCAACCCCACTTGAAATAATCCAAGCTATCTCTTAAGTCCCTTTCACACGTGCACTGAAACCCTGAACTTATCTTATGTGATAATGCAAATGTCCGAATCAGTTGTACTGGACATTAAATGGACTTTACCCGGCCAGCTCCCTCGTACAAAGTCTGTCAGAGTCCGATAGAACAGAGCAGGTCACCGTCTAGAGGATTCACAGCAAGCGAGAGGGCGTGTTGATGACATGTTGATGGTGAACACAGTGTGAGAAAGGGAGAAGACACACAAAATAGGAAAACAGTTACCATCCTGCACACAGTGCTGGTACAGAAAAAAATCACTGAACACTGTCTGTTTTTGCTGCATGCCAAATTTCAGGCTGGAAAATAAAGAACTGAACTGGACTCAATGTGCAGTATTGGAAAAAGTATTCAAGTATCAATACTTTTGACATCTGTAGTGACAATGCATCTGACCTGGACATTCTTCAGTTGTGTGCTACAAATGTGAAAGAGCAACTCTGGACAATGTTTAACCTTCCGTTTTTGGCACTCACTTATTAACTCGTTCCCATTCTTAGGTTACAACCACCTTGTCTCTATAAATTCAACAAAAACTTGGGAACATCTGTGTCCTTTGCTGCTTTCACTGCCTTAAACCTGCTTCTATTTATCTATAAAAGTGTTATTATCAATGTTTTCCCCTCTGTCGATCATTTTTTCCACTTAATTAATTTGTTGTTTGGTCCATAAAATGTTGATCACCATTTCCAAAAGCCCAAGATGATGACATCATGTCTAATTTGATCCACAACCCAAAGATATTCTGTCTGATAGACTGAAGAAACCAGAAACGATTCACATTTGAGAAGCTGAAATCAGAGAATTTCAACATTTTGATCTTAAAAATTGATTCAAAATGATTCATAAAACCAGGCTAGCTTTCTTCATTTCATCAATATATTCACATGCTTGTTTTTGTGTGTGTGTGTGTGTGTGTGTGTAGATTGAATACATTGATGCTGGAACCCCCATCACAAACACACATTATATCGGAGCCCCCAAAGGTGAAATCTACGGAGCGGATCACGGCATCGCTCGCTTCAGCCCTGAGCTCAATGCCACAGTGAGACCTCAGACTCCACTGAAGAACCTCTATCTGACAGGTGAGGCCGTCTGTGCTGTGTAATATCATCCTGAGATCACATTTAACTCCTGAAAGGACTTTGCAGGAGGATCTAAATGAAACACGTTTTGTGTTTTTGTGTTGCAGGTCAGGACGTGTTCCTGTGTGGCTTTGCCGGCGCTATCGCTGGAGCTCTCACCTGCGGCTCGGCCATCCTCAACCGCAACCTGCATCTGGATGCCATCAACTTGGCAAAGAAAACAAAACATATGAACGACAAACTGAAAGGGGAGTAACTGGCAACAATAAGCTGACTGATGGTTATATACTGTAATTAATCAGTAGTAAACCCACAAAAAACCTGTGTGAAGAGGCTCTGCAGCAAAGACTCCCAGATTTCATCTAACTAAGGAGTCAGTATTGCTGAAATAAAAAAGGAAATGTGAATTTTCCTTAACAACTCACAGCACTAAGCTCTGATTGTACTTTAAAATATGCAAACCTACCTACACTAATTCATGCTTGAATGCTTCAGTTTTGTGAGTAATGTCAGACGTGGGATGTTAAACGTCTGAATAATGAGGCTGTTGCGCTCTCAACAGTCAGCCTGCACTAATAAAAGTAAACATGACCTCAACTCTTGGTACATATGCTTTTATAAACCATTTGCAATGTTGAAATTCATATGCAACTTGCTGTGTACTGTTTTTACACTCACTCTGTGCCTGTGATCTGTGATTTGGTTTGCAGTTTGTAACAGATTTACAAAATGTTACTCCCCTTTTAATAATAAAGGGTACAAACAATTAATTGGTTGCAGTTGGTCTTTTATCTTCTCTTCATTTAAAGGGACAATTCACCCTTAAATCAAAAATATACATTTCCCTCTCATCTGAAGAGCTATTTATCCATCTAGGCTTTAGAGATGTTTGCCTTTTTTCAAGTATAATGGCACCAAAAAATACATTTGAAAAACGTGCCGAAAGTGCGCACTGGTCACCCCTGAAATATGGGCTGACAAAATGTTTATTTAAACAAATGATGCTGCGTTGAACACCCTGCAACGCCTTTTTTAATACAGCAGTATTTATACGTGCATCACTGCTGACCGGGTATCACCCGTGGCTCACTCACCAAATGAGAGAAAACATATCTCAAGGCCCATTGCACATTGTTTTGAGGAAATGTGCTGTTCAATCTGGAAACCGTAGCAAAATGGTGCCAACCGTTTTCAGATTGAATGTGCCCTTGATTGCTACAAGTGCCACCCCATTATTCCATTACAAGTATGATTTGCTACCTGCCTAGTGAGAGAAGGGGCCTTAGTTTAAAATGTGCATTAAAAAATCAAAACTTTTTCATCATTTTACAACACAGTGTATTTTGAGATATTAGCTCACAAAACCCATACAAATAACTAAACACAAGCCAATGGGTGATTGAATAATAAATCACAAAAATAAAACTATTTTTCACAGTGGAGCCTGAGGAAAGCGGTACATGGAGGTACAATTTGTTTTGGGATTTAAAGAATAACATATGGAAACTTTATATTATATTGGTATGGAGCCACCCTATTGTGATTGATAGGAAATTTTATATTTTAAATAAAAAAAATAAGCACAGGAATGTAAGAAACTAAGATACTGTAATGTCAGTAATTAGAGTAGATAGTAGAAATGGTAAATTAATGCTGTCATTAAATAATTACTAATACTACGTAATGCCATCTCTGCATAAGTCAGTGCCCCACTTGGGCCACCCCTGTCCAAAAAAAGTCTGGACACGCCTCTGGTGCCTGGTGGATAAACAGCACTTCAATTTTTGGGTGAACTATCCCTTTAATTTATGTCTATATTAGCTGATATTTTGCTTGAATGTCACATCCCTGCAACTCAAGCATGTTGACAACATGAGCAATAATAATACATATTGTTTATTCCTAAAACATCCGTGTCTGAATATAAACTGAAGAGACTTTGATGCCAAGATAAAACCTTTAACCTTGTACACAGGCTTAATTATTTACCACCCTCTTCCCAAAAGACTTTAATGTGTTTTTGTTTATTTATGTTGTTTATACGCAGTTAATTATGCTGTACTTGAACACCGCATGTGTTTAGAGGACACGTGCACAAGAAGTGGCCTCGCCAAAATGTCAGATTTTGAGCTTTCTGATTAGTTGGCGAACAAAAGGGGTGTGATTAAGTCATAATCTTTTTATGATTCTGCCTCCATTAATGCGGCAGCGACATTTTTTTCTGCAGGCAGCAGAGGAGGCATGGAGGGGACAGTGTGCGCAGGAGTCTGAGGTAAAGTAGAAACACACCACAAACTGTATCGACGAGACAAAGAGGACATTCAACACGTTAACTGCTTCAAAACATGAGTACAGGTGGTGTCTGTGACAGGTGATGAACTCCTGCTAGCTAAACTGCAAACCTCAGCACCACAGATCCACATCTGATAACTGAGGCCTCATTTACAGCTCCGGCTGGAACCGGCGTTGCGCCAACCTCGCCACCATATTGGACAAGATAAGACAAATACGTCCACAGTGGGGGAGCTGCACCTTGTCTGGATCAAATGCACTGCAACTTTTATATCTGAACCGATTTTAAGAGTTGTTTTTATATTCTGTATGGAATAAGTTATAAAAACTACAACAGCAACAAAACTTTTTCTCGCTCCATGGAGATTATGAACCCTGCATTATCGATATTGGATGGTGCATTTTTCAATGTCATCATTTAAAGGGATAGTTCACCAAAAATGAAAAGTCATTCATTATCTGCTCACCCTCTTCTAAACAATTTAAGTGAATGGTGACCAGTTTTCAAGCAGAAAAAAAAACAACTGAGAGGGAAAAACCTAAAAAAAAAAAAGTTCCAACATGCCATTGACCTGCATGCACCATAGATGTAAGTGTGGTGCCCATTCAGTCCAATGAAAGTTAAGAAAAAGAGGAAATAGAGCTGAAAAAGTTTTCTAGCTTCTGGGTTTACTTCCTGGTTATACGTCCAACTGAAAATGCACAGTAGTGCATGATGTGAGATGTGAGTTCCCGCTCGACCCATAGACTTTACATTACGAAGATGTCACAGATTTTTAAAATAGCTTTTTTTTTTGGCTCAAGGAAAGTTTTACAAATATAAAAACTTTATGGATCAGAAATTCATAATAGAAAGAGTCATGGTTTTATACATTGGCAAACTACAAACATGTATTGTGCACATTTTTACACCTGGAAAAATTTGCTTTGCTTTGCTTCTGAACAGTCATTATATCTGAAACGTAGAAAAGTTACTTATACAAGTAAAAATGTTTGCTAAGGATTTTTCCCATGATAGATAGAAATTATGTGTGCTCCTTGAATTTATGGGCATATAACAAATGTGCACCGTTGCCTCATCTTACCCCGCTCTCCCCTACATATATTTGTTCACATGTCACTCTTGCCTTGTCCTTGAGGCCATTGCAGCGTCTACGTATTAAATGTGTTATTATTAAATGTCTGTGGCCTAGCTAGATGAATCTTTGGCTCAAATTGAGTGATGAAGGCAGGTAAAAACAACATGTTTAACTGTTTGCATCCTAAAATAAACGTTCAGGTTAATTGATCTGGAACACCATGGACTACGAGATCCTGGCAGAGGTGGGAGAAGGCTCCTACGGTAAGGTGTACAAAGCCAGAGAGCTCGGGGAGAAGAAGCGCTTCCTGGCCGTGAAAAAGTTCAACATCCGTGGAGAGTCGTCAGACGCCGGCATCCCTGCTTGCATGATCCGCGAAGTGGCTCTGCTTCGCAGAATGGAGTACTTCAACCATCCTAACATAGTCAAGTAAGTTTATGCAGTGTTGGAATCTGATTTACTCAAATACTCAGCAGTGGTAAAAGTACACACAGTCTTTACTCAAGTAGAAATACAGATACTACTGATGCGGATATTACTGTTTGTAGTGGTAGTCAACTTTCCCGAAACATTGGCGACTTTTAGGAACTTTTCACTCTCCGACTTCTCTGCTCTGCTCTGCATGGTCAATGTGCATTACATGTGACAGTAACATGCAGATCTCTAGCAGGGATTACACTGTGGTCCATTTTGTGGCTGACTGCTGCAGCCGTCTCACTCAATACTGGACCAGTTTCAGAAATCAGACACAAAAACATGGGAAAATGTGGTCCAGGTTTAAAAATAACGAAGATACCCTTTAAGTACAGCAGTTACATTTCACCAGTTTACAGTGTAGGAGGGGGATCGGTGGGTTGGTGTCACCCCGGGGGATTTTTGCATATATATAGACTCCATTTAAGTACATTATTTAAGTGCACATGCCTGTTTGTTTTTTGTTTTTTCTTTTGCTGGTATTTTCTAATCCCATGCTGATTTTAACATCCAGGCTGCTGGATGCGTCTGCTGTACCCGTGGGCACGAGCTTGGACCTCACTCTGGTGTTGGAGTACATTGACCAGGACTTGTCCACCTACCTGTCCAAGGCTCCTCCGTCTGGCCTGAGCCGTGACTGTATTAAGGTCTGAACTCATCAACTGACTCATCATATTGCAGCTGCATGTGTTTAAGACTTGAAAATGAACTGAAATAAACACTACTAAACAACACTCACAATTTAGACATGCACAGGTTCCTTTTAGTTTTCTGAACAGCATTTGAGGCAGATTTGACCACACTCACATACCACACAAGTCACTAACTCTTATCAGGAAGGATCCTCCATCTTGCAGCCTCAAATTCTGCTGAGGGCCCTCGTACTCTGTTCCACATCACAGGGATGAAGGTGTGTCCATTGTCTGCAAAGGGACCAAAGCAAGTGTCTGTTTCAGGTGTTCCTCATTAACTTGTAAAGCTGGAATTTCCAGTTTTACCAGAGTGGAAGTAGAATTATATGGTGTAGTTATCCATAGATCATGCTTCAATCCTCTGTTATTTCCTTATTCAAATCAAGCCTTTACTGTAACACATCTTTAAATATTGTACTTTTTACTCTACTACAATTATTTGACAGCTTAATAGTTACTTTACTGAAATTATTATTATTTTTGTGCACAAAAATCATACAAAAATGTACAAATACAGTTAAAATGATAAGTTGATTGATAGATTGACATAATTGGCAACTATTTTGATAATTTTCATCCAAAAACATTTCATGGTTTCAGCTTCACAAATGTAAAGATTTGCTGGGTTTCCTTTTTATTACCTTAATAACTCTAATTTATTTGTAATAATTGTAGTTGTAGTTGTAGTGAGTAGTTGGACAAAATGTGTCACTTTGGAATCTTGGTAGATTAAAATGAATATTATCATTAGTTGTCCTTCACAAAACAGTTCTCTACCTCAACCAACTACAGGAGTAAAATTCTGCTTTTATATTAATGCTCTGAAAATAATAATATAATAGTATAATAGTCAATTCATAGCTCTCACCAAAGAACTACAACATTAAAATGAAAAACTTGTTATTATCATTTGGTGATAAAAACAAAATAATATCATATTCCATAATAATGATGTACGTCTATACTTTTACTTAATACCATTTTGAATTCAGGACTTTAACTTGTAATGGTCTATTTTAAGACTATAGTATTTCTACTTTTATTTAAGTAAAAAGTACTTTTTCACAACTGCTTTGAACAGCCGACAAATTGTTAAATTGCAGTAAATTCAGGAATGTTTTGCTAATGTACAACTAACAATTTACCAGATAAATGGTTGCCCAGATAAATTCTTAATACTTATTTTATGCCAACATAGTGAGTATAATAAATGATGTATTTGTTATTTTAGAAAACGTCCAGGCTGCTAACAACAACATAGTGTCTGGCAAAAAATTCTGGCACCTTTTCACTCAACCAATTCCAATATATTCAGTCTAAAAAATGCAAACTTTTAAGGAGTCAGGTGGCTGGTTTTGGACAAAGTAGTACAAGAAATTCTCCTTTCTGTCTGTGCAGGATGTGATGCAGCAGCTGCTGCGAGGATTGGACTTTCTGCACACGAACATGGTGCTGCACCGTGACCTGAAACCAGAAAACATCCTTGTCAGCAGCCATGGAGAAGTCAAGATTGCAGACTTTGGGCTGGCACGCATCTACACCTTCAATATTGCTCTCACTCCAGGTGTAAGTGAAAAATCACATGACTTCCTTCTGGTGTAGCTCGATAAAGGTGCTGCAGTGATTCTCTCCCTGAGACACTTAGGAGCCTGTTTTTTTCCCTATATATAGCTCTGGATTCTGTCTGTTCTTTGGCCTGAGGTGAAAAATGTTCTTTTGTTCTTTCTCCCACCCCCGGCTGTGTGTCTTCATGTTTTAAATTCTCTCCTCATACCTCCTCTTCTCTCTCAGGTGGTGACTCTGTGGTACAGAGCTCCGGAGGTGCTGCTGAACTCTGGTTACACGTCCTCAGTGGACATGTGGAGCGCCGGCTGCATCTTCGCCGAGCTCTTCCTCTTGAGGTGAGGAGAGCAGAGTCTGTGTCTGTCTGGAAGAGATATGTGGCTCTAGAGAGTAA
>JAJHUR010075660.1:0-26510 GCA_027495735.1 Lutjanus campechanus | reverse complement strand
GTACCGATTTTTGTGCAGATCGGTCAAACGTGCTGGTAATGGTTGCGTTTAAAGGGCGTGGCCAAGTCATTTGGCCACGCCCACCAGTAAAAAAAAACATGACAGGTAAATTTTCACCAAGACTGACGTGTGTGCCAAATTTGGTGAGTTTTTGAGTATGTATAAGCCCCCAAAAATGCAATTCATTTTTTGGGCAGTCTGAGCAAAAACAATAGGGCCTTGCACCTACGGTGCTCGGGCCCTAATAAAGAAATACATGCAGAGAGCAGGGTCTCTGTATATATAATAACCACCACCATGCATTTCTAGTGGGTCATAAGTGATGATTGAAAGGGATTATGGGATTATTTTTAAATGAGTATAAATTGTTTATTTTAGGAAAATGTTTCATATTATGCCTTTAACCTGGCTGACCTATTTGTGCCTTCTCTTCTTTTTCCAGAGAATGTGGAAGATCTTCAGCAGGTGGTGCAGGAACGTTTGGCGGAGTTACTCCGTGTCCTCAAAGCTGTCATCGGCAAACACCGGACCCTGAACTCTGGGGACATTCTGGGAGCTGCTGGAACGGTCATTGCCAAGGTCAAAGGTCAGTAACTACTCACCAGCATGCATGGAAGCACACAGACATATGAGTAAACACACACAGGTGCCCAGATGATGCTCAGATATCTTGACGTGAAATCTCATTGTTGCATTACTGGTTCAGGCTAAGGGTGTCCGTCAGTCTTTGAGACTAGTGTGGGAAATACCCTGCAGGAATATTTTGTAGTTCTCTGCTTGGTTAGAGTTGGCGTGGAGATTTGTTTTTAAAGGGTCATTGTATGAGAAGTTATTCCTTCGGCAACAGATCCATTTCCCGTCTTCTTAATGAATACAAACAAAAGGAATCTCAGCTCACGAGTTCAATCTGCTAGAAACGTGATCCACTGCAAGGCTATTTCTTCACTTGACTTGCACACAAGAATTTGTACAGCAGAGACGACATGGCTGTAATTTGCATTCCATATTTCAGTGACCGCGGAGGCCCCTTGGCAGGCTGCTTGTCAGTCAGGCACATCCACGTATCTTCATTCTTTTCTTTTCACCATGTTGTTGTGAGGTGTGTGGTTGTCTGGCAGCTCACCTGCCCTATCGCAGTATCTGAGTTGTGACCTACTCCTTAAGAATGCTCAAGAATGTATGTCTGCATCTGTGGTCCATTGAGTGGTGCTCTGACAATGTGTAGAATGCAAAGAGGAGACAAAAGAGATCCAATATTAGATCAGTCAAAGGAATTGTTAGCATTGTTTAGACGTTAATGGTAGGACAGACTGTGACTTCAGTGACGACAGGATGTTAAAATGACACCATGACTAATGATTGAAGGTTTATAAAGCATGGTTGAAGACCAAAGTTTCAAGGAAAACACAAGATCAACTAAATGGGTTTCATAATATTTCTTACTTTCATAATATTTACAGGAAAAAAATTGACTTTTTGCTAATACAAATTGGAGCTGCAACTATTAGTCAATTAATAAATAAGTGAAGTGAAAAGAAAATTAGTTGCCAAATATTTTGATATCTGAATCATATGTCATTTTTCAAGCAAAATCTCATAGATTTACTAGTTCCAGCTTCTTAATTGTAAGGATTTGCTACTTTTCTCCATTATTTGTTATAGTAAATAAAGAGTCTTTGGGTTTTGAAAGAGACTTTAGCCTCAGGGAAAATGTGATGAGCATTTTTCACAATTTTTTAATTGTTTAATTTACTCAATTAATTGTGGAAAATAGCTGGCAAATTAATTGAGAATGAAAATAATCATTAGTTTCAGTCCTATTACAAATCAAATGCAATATGTTGGATCAATATCTTCCCGCATGCTGACCTTAATAAGCGGATTGGGCACCAGTTGTTGTTTTTTTGTCAGTGTCATTTGAAAATTGAGTTTTTCCACTATCACATCCATTCAGTTATGGCTGCCATATTATTTTTAGGTGTTACAGTAATCCCTGACCTCATGTTAAAGTGGAAATGTGAATTTCATGATGTGTCAGTCACAATTGAGTTGACTCTATGAAATGGCCCTTCTTTGTGAACGGTGGGAGCTCACTTCCATCTGAGAACCACTCTGCTCACGACCACAAATATTTGCATTCAACGCAAGGTAACTTTAAATTCGCTGACAAAGCAGAGGGAGGGTTGTCACCTTGTTTAATGTTTACAGGGTAGATCATTGATATAAGGTCTGAAAATATGAGTAATTTGTTACTGCTAAACCAAATCCAAATGCATGAAATGAAATAATATTGGTGGGATGTTACACTTTGAATCATATCCAGATCTTACCCTATCATTATCCTTGTCATTATTTCACAAATACATTTTTGAGGGGGCTGTCGCAAGGAAAGATCTGACTCCCTTCAAAAAGCTGTCCATCAAAAATGAATTTATTCATTAATTTAGTCTATAATGGAGACATAATTTTCCCAAGAAAAACTGTGCCCAGGTGCAGACAGAATTTTCATAGTGACAGTGAGGTTCACAGGAAACCAATCTGAATCTGGATGGTGTCATTATTCTGTAGCTATTACAGTATCTAATTAACATGTAGTTCATAATGATAAATTAAAGCACTTTTCCACAATTTCCACTCAAACTCACATAAAAATCATTACAATGAGTTCTTTGCAGTGAAGCACACAGATCTCAGATATGTAAACGTGACCCTATTAACACCTGGGATTAAAATGTGATGAGGAAAAATGCATGTTAATGCAAGGTGTAAATGCATTGTGATCGGATCTGCCTAACCACATCTGGAGGCGGTCTGGCTCATATTGTGTTCAGATCATAGGTGGGTGTAAATGCAATCTGTACATTGTGCTGGCATCTGTAAAAAACATATGACTAGTTTATAAAACATAAAATATATACATTTAGAGAGTGCTTAAAGAGACACACCTCTAATTACTGATTATATGTCTATTCTGTGCCATGAAGGGGCCAAAAGATGAATCATGAAAGTAATACTGGGGTGGGAAATTAATTATATATAGTAAGAAATAACTGTGTGTGCTGCACTCATCTGTGCAGCTTATCAGCTGTAAACAAGGCATAACTGATTTACTCACAGAGCAGCCTACACACTGGTAGTTTACTGCAACACACTGGGACGAACTGAAACAATATACAGATACAGAGGGTACAGATAATTAAGGCAAAGTTGCACACAGCATTTCATGAAGTTATTAAACTTCGCATCAACAACCCACAAAACTGATTTTTAAAGGGAGTCTGGGGCTAATTTGCTGCATCCTCATGTTAGACAGAGATCCAATCTCAATGAGGATAACAAAAATGCATTTAAAATACCAGGTGTGAATGCAAAGGCAAAAACAAATTATTAATTATTCAAATATCCGGATACCAATCCCATTTTAATACCAGGTGTACAGTAAATGGGGTAAAACAGAGCTTTTGTATCAGATTGGTGCTCAGTGTGAGCAGATACCCTGAGATCGGAATTGGTATTGAGAGAAAAAGTTAAATCATTCAGTCAAGGCTTTACCCAAATGTGAGAGTATGAAGGCAATATTACTTTTGGAGAAGAGTGTTACTAAGAAAAGACCTGTCATTTACTCCTGTACTAAATACAGTAATTGCATACCTAGTGGAATCTTGGAAATGTGCCTGTCCACAAGGGGGTGCCTTACATCACCGCACACCCCGGCTGGACTGTCCCTAATGGCCAGTCGGTAACAGAACACCAACGCAGCCAGGGAGCCAGAGGAGCACTGAAAAGGAGAGGCTGAAAGAGGAATGAATCAGTGAGACGTCAGAGATGAGAACTCAAAGGTTTGGATGATAACAGGCCTTGTGCGCCTCAGTGTCTTCAGAGTGTGTCGTCTTCTCGTCCCTGTTGTTCTTTGATGTTTGGTCATGACACCTGGGGCATTTGGACAGCTGCCAGAATTTACTGGAAAACCTAATCCTCCTCCCTCCCTCTCCAAACACATGGTTGCCTAACCAGTTTCAAATGCCACTTGCATGTAGATGTTATCCACAAACTGTTCTGCTTCTATTGTTGTCTGACACTGATGGCACTTTTTAATGAACCTGAAAATGTAAGAGACTTGTTCAGCTCCACTCTGCTGTGTAATTCAAACAGTTTCACACTAGACAGAGACACCTATTGTGTTATTATTGCTCATACTTCATGTCTGTTTGTGTCATCATAGATATGATCTTTTCACAGACTCTAATTGGTTTAGACCACACTCAGACAAGTTTTCTTTTCCTGGTCACATTTTGAGAGAGTGTTCATTTCCCCCTCCTCCTACTGAAAAACTGCAGGGCACTGCAATAAAAGTGTCAACTTCCACAACTTATTGAAATTCTTTCCCTGCTCTCTGTCCCCTTTTGTCTGGGGAAGATGCTGGCAGCCGATTGGGGGTTGGGGGTGGGGGCATACTATTTGTTTACTGCAATCAATCTTGTATGTGCATGTCAAAGGCATTTTTCTGTCCCTATGCAGGTAAACATGTTGTAGATATTCTTCATTAATGAAAAAGAAAAGAAAAGCATGTTGTTCAGTTATGATGGACATTATTTTCTTCTGCCCTTTCTAGTTTGCCCTATGAATGATCTGTCACACTGTAGAAACCAGGTTATGTCAAGCCAGAATTATGAGAAAATTTCAGGGTTTGTGCTGGGCATCCTTGAAAACACTTGAATTTTATTGTAATGTTTTCAAGGTTTGTAAAGTGCTTGGAGTATGGATAAAGTGTTTGAAATGGCTTGAATTTCAAGAGGTTTCACGAGGTTTCACCTCTGTGTGGATTGTAGTTAGCAGAAAGTATAAACCTTTTTTTGTGTTTTAGTTTAGTGAGGTAAAGCAGTAAAACATTTATAGAAATTTAATTTATATGCAGAATACCATCTGATTTTAACATGATAAAGAAGTCAAATAATCATTTTGAACATATAAATATGTAATTAACCACAGCTGTAAGGGGCTAGAAAAGGTTGAAAGTATCCTTTGAAATTATGTGACATGCTTTAACTCACTAAAGATATTTTTCAGGGGTTAATTGTCCCAGTTACGACTCAACCGTGAGAAAACAATGGTCCCTGTACTTGAATGATGCAGTTTCCATATTTCAATCGTGACAAGGGGGGCAGAGCTCTGGAATCATTGTTATGAGACCCACAGGATGTCCTGAGGAAGAAGTCAGTGCAGAGTTGTACGCTAACATTCAGGGCCAGGGAGGTGCACGGCAGGGAGGCTTGCACCACTGCTTCGCCACTCTTTCGGTGTCCTCAAGAGTCTCCCTGGAACGTGGGGTTGCCTTCCCCAAACCCAGGATGCCATGACCCTTCTGTGCTTCATCACTGGTTGGGAATCTACAGTTACCCAACCATGTCTGATACGGATTGAATTTGCTCTCATGAAGAGAAAATGGAAGCACAAAAGTTAGAAAGCAGTCTGGGAATTGGAACTGTGTAGAGTTTTTTTTTCCTCAACAACTGATTCACATTGTCAAGGTTTTCTGGTCCTGGTTACTAGACAACAATAACAGCTTACAGAGAGAAAAGGTAAGTATTGTCACGGTTTTCTAGAGTTGAATGTCATAGAGCTCAAGCTGTGTGAGTGTTTCCTGTTGCGGGCAGACAGGAAGTACTCAGCTTAGTCGGATTTCACTGCCTGTGACTTTGGTTCCTCTGATTGCTTTCTGCAAATATCTTCTCGCTGAATAAACCGTTTCCTGACGAGAAAAGGTCCGTGCACGAAGTTCTTGAAGATTTCTCAAGCTGTGATGGCCTTACGAGTCTAAAATCGGTGGATGTCTGGCTGTCAATCGATCTTAAGAAGAGTTACTAATATGGAATTGGTTGCCTCTTCTGTGCATGATGAACATGGGAGATGGCTTGTTGGATTGTAACACATTGGAACAAAGGAGGGAAAATCTGGGATTGTTTCTGAACATTCTTTGAATATCCATCTCGGAAGATCCTTGAGGCTGTTCAGAAGAAGATATTTTCACTTTGGTAGAAAGACGTGGACCGTACAAGTCATTGCCTCAGACTGCTTCTGCTCTAATGGTTGTGTTTTTTAAGCTGTTTGCATAGTCTGTTCTGTAAAACTTGTGACCCTGTGTAACCTACTCAGGGGGTTGACTTTTTGTCTGTCACCGAAGAGAATGTCAACACTTATCTGAAACAACTTTAGCACTTGTAGAGGCAAAAAACCACTCTCCACAAAAGCCAAACAGTCAACTGTGGCCTCTATTACTTAAGATTGCAGAAAGAAACAGTGCTTTGGTAAAGGTCTGATACATTTAATCTGCATTTAATGCATAGTTGTTGATTTTAGAATTTAATTTAGCTGTTTGTTTCGTTTACATGCCATTTATTTGACCTCTCATCCATGTGTTTGTCATAGTGGTGGTTTAAACCTCATCGCCCAGCCACACAGGCCTAGTTGTCTAAATACTTTTGTTGAATGATTGAGCACACATTAGCTGGGTTGTAATACAATGTAATTTTGGCTGAAGTTCTTGTATTTTATCACTCTCTCCACAGGCGTTAACTTCAAGGAAGTGAACCCAGAAAGCACAAAAGCTATATTTGGCGAGATACACACATCCATTGACACTTTGGCATTCACATTCGGCAATGTGTGAGTACAATGTTTGTGTACCTTTTCAGCACCACTAGATTTTTATTACTTTTTTGTGTAACAGCCAAAGAAAGCAGAGATGACTTCAGCCAATTTTTAAACCTTTAATTTGTCTTTCTGTCTTATGTATGACACTGGGTAAAATGTTAATAAAATTAATATTGTTGAGTCTGGCCTATGTTCAGCTGAATACAGTACAAAGACAAGGATTGCCTGCTTGTCTGGGGCAAGTGGAATGCCATGTCTGGCAAGTAAATCTGGCAACTCAGATGTCTGATCGGGCAAATTGTAAAGAAGTATTAAGCTAGTTTGATAAAGTAAATTTCTCATGCAAAAATGGAAGAAAATGGTGTGTTCAGCTTCTCAAATGTGGATATTTCGAGCTTTGTTGTTTGTTATCATATTAATCTTGATATCTTTAGATTTTAGACAAAAAAAGACATTTCAAAACATCACCTTGGATGGACATTTTTCACTGTTTTCTGACAGTTTATGCTTTGCAGCCCTTGATTAATTATTACAATTAACTTAAGTCTTTGTTTTTGTTTGACAAGCACTAGTAAATGAAACTATTTGTACAGGAGCAAGTAAAAATGGACTTGGGGATAGTAGATTTCTGACCCACTTGTCCAACCAAAAGTTAAAAAAAATAAACTGACATTGAACCCTAATGGATCTAGAGGGATTTGCAAATCATCTTATTCTGTGTTTATTTACTTTTTACACAGCTTCACAACTTTTTGGGATAGATTATGTATTTGTGTTTTGAATTGTAGATCTGCTTTTTGTTTTTCAATCAGAGTAATTTTGTCCTTATCAAACTGTATACTTGACCTACATCTACATCACATCTACCCCTCAGAGTTTCTGACTTCCTTATGGGAGATGTGGACAGTGGCTCAGGGTTGGGGAACCCCCAGACCAGGAGAAGCAGGGTGAGACACCATCTTTCTTTTCCCAGCTTTCCAGCCAGTATTTTTTTTTTCAATGCTTTGTTTTCAAACATGACAGTTTTCAAACGGCTGCACTTAAAGCAGCAATTTTACCACGCCTCCATTTAAAAAAGCCTCAAAGACTTGCTTTCTGTTCTTAATTGGGGTGTTGAAAACCCAGCTGCTTCTGATGTTTAACTTTGATTGTATGTCTGCGATTCCCTCCTTATAATCTCAAACGTCTTTTTCACAGTCTTTTGACAATCTGTCTGTGGATCCTGAGGGATACGTTTCAGAGAAAACTGACCTTGTGGGTAAGTGTAAGCATTCACATTCCGTTGTTTACCTCAAAGCAATGTGGGTGTAAAGTAAATTAATCCTGAAATGTAATAGCTATTAATGGCTGCTGTACAAAGCGTTTAATGGTTGCTTTGTAGCCTGGAGTGTCAGCCTGTGAGTTAGCTGAGTGATTTAGGCTTTGGACACTTGAATGCCTGAGGTAGACCCGCCTTAAACCTCTGCTTCCACCCCTGTTATTTCTGCTGCTTTTTTCATACTAGCTGCTCGTTTTCCCCTCTCCATCCACATATCTGACATTCCTTGCCTGTTTAGGAGTAGTTCCGTGTGGGATGGGAAACACATGGGGTTTCTGTTAAATCAGATGGCGGGCGGGCGAGAGGTGCGTCACAGTGTAACCAGTAAAAAGAAAATAATTCTTTTGGACTATTTTAAAAGATGCCCGGCACTTTCATATCCTCCCACATCGTCAACCTTAACCTTCATGTGTTTTTTTCATTTACCTCCCACACACGTCTATTGGGATAGTAGAACTGAGACACATCAATCCAACACTTTTGGTTAATACCATGTGTTTCAGTTCATGTTGTTTTGATTTGTGTGTCTCCTCCTCTGACTCTTCAGGCCCAGAGGTGCAGTTGTCACGGGAGGAAGAAGTCGACTTGACCCTGCTGAAGAATGACAGTGGAGTGGAGTCTGCTCTACTCTATGCCAAGGCCTGGTCCAAGTATATTAAAGACATTCTGGCCTGGATGGACAAACGACTGGCTATGGGTGAGACTATTGACAGTGCACTGGGCTGCAAATGAAGGGTTACTGCATTAGTACATACTAGATATTATATGACAGGATGTGATGATTGCTAACTTTTTAAAGAGATAGTTTTATTTGAAATGGGGTTGTATGAAGTATTCATCAGTAGTCAGTATCTTACCTACAGTAAATGCTGGTCGACACTCACCCAGTTTAGGGAAAGTGGCAGATGTTCCTGTGTAAGAAACTAAACAGTGTACAGGGTCAGCAGCAAAATGTTTTTTAGCAACCTAAAAAAAATCAATAGCAGCTTAAGTGTACACTATGTTTTCAAAACTTCTGATGGGAAACCACTGTTAGATAAGCCAAAAATTGCTCTCTCTTGTTCAGCCAAACTCTATTGGCAAAATCATTCATTTTACCTTGCAGAAAACGGAAGTTGCTGGTCTACAATACTACTACTACTGTTAGTATTATTGTGTGATGTAGAAGTTTTAAAGGATTAGTTTTGATCCACCAAAGTAACACAATAACACAAACAAACAAATAGATTGAGGCAGTGGTAGACCAGCAACTTCCAAGTTCCAAGGTAAAATAACTTTTTTTGCTGAAGGAGTTTAGTGGCTTTGGAGAGAGCGATGTTTGTCTTATGTAACAGTGGTTTCCCATTGGAAAAGGGTTTTGGACAACAAGATAAAGCACTGAAAATATTCTAAATATAGCATGAACTTAAATTGACAATTCTTTTTTAGAACCTGACCCTATCTGCAGCACTACATTGCTTAGCTTCTGTGCTGGTACTCCTCTGTGCCTCTTCAAACTGAGGGCGTGCTGACCACCAGCTACTGTAGATTATGCACTCACTATGGATAAGTACCTCAAACACCCCACTTAAAAAAAAATCTGAACTATTCCTTTCACTGTAATTTTGTGGCAAAAATTTACTCCATCTTGTGTCACAGTGAAGTTGAAACAAGATAAAGAGAGTTATCTGTAAATTGTATTTGACTCGGGGCTGAAGCAGCATTTTCCAAATAGACCCGAGAATCATTATAAGCCTTTTGAGTGTTAATTGAGTTCAGAAGTGGCAGAACACTTTGTGGGCACTTTGCAGCCATTTAGTCATGGCAATATGGTCTTCAACAAGGTAGCTCAGCTCAGTCAGTCAGGAATAAGGGCTTTAGTCCTTCATACTCAGAAGCAAACTTCATCGAAGTGCAGAGTTTTTTCCTAAAAAAAACTGAAAATTAATCCACTATTGCAACATCTGGAATGTCAAAATCAGTCTACTTCTGGATATTTTATCCTTCTACTATAAATGTATATTCACAATATGATATTCTGTTTATGCGTAAGCTTCAACTGACTACATTAACAACCAAACTATGTAGTTTAACATGCCTGTAGAGGGCTACAACTGACTTGGGATCCAAGAGAAAAGAGGAACTGTTGTTGTTTTGCAGTCAGTCCAGAAACCATTTGCCAGCCTATTTGCTGTTTCCAAAATAATATTTTCTTAGTACCAGTGTGAGATATATGAAATATACTGTAAAATGTAATGTAATAACCAGAATTAGTTCATATACTGTAAAATCTGTGTTAATTTTGAGCCATCATTATGCAAATACATTAAATACAATACAGGGACAGGCAGGGATTACAGACATGAATAATTCCTTTTCCTTTTGTATTTCTTTCAGATATTGAGTATGCCAAAAATTATGCCAAAATGGCCGAGTCTGCAAAGGCACTGGCTAGTCAACAGGTAAGAGAAGAGCATTTTTACATGAGTAGAATGAATGAATCGTTATATTTGTGAATATTTGTATTACATTATTATTATTCAGATGTTAATTTATGTATTTAATTTCTCCAAGGACTACATGCCATTCAGTGATATCTACATTTCCACATTCAAGAACGACATTGAATACAAACAGCTGCTTATTCAAACTGCTATGGCTCTTCAAACGAACAAATTCATACAGGTAAGATTGACCAGAAAAAGTTCTTGAAGAAGCACATGAGTCTGTTAACTCATCAGACTTAAAACCAGCTGGGGTGTGCTTCTAATCTTAATAGGCAATGAGTGTCTCATGGAGCAGAGGCAGGATTTTTTTGTTTTTTCTTTTGACAGTGATGCACATACAGAGTGCACAAAATGACAGATTAAATAGTCTTATTGTGAAATTCACAATGGGGGAGTTACAACATGGCTGCACTCTAGTGCAAAATTTGGCACGCATTTAAGTCATTAAATGGGTCTTGGGTCTTGTCATTTCTTGTAAAAAATTTAACACACACCCAAGCTTTTAAGAATAAACAACAGAAAAAGGCCTTTTAAAACCGTGTACCTCAGTGTAATTGTTGACTTCTTTCAGCCTCTTCTGGCCCGTAAGAATGAACTGGACAAGTTGAGGAAAGACATCAAGGAGCAGTGGCAGAGGGAGCAAAAGAAAATGGTACGTGACAAGTCTCTGTTTAGACATAATATTAGGTAACAATGTACATGTCTCACTTTTTGATTAACATATGACAAAGCAGCATTCCACAGTAAATGGTAGTGTTGTTAGCCAGCCAGGAGAATGTAAGTTACATAAATGTCACTTTAGTTAAATTCATGGCATACAGTTCTTACTAAGCAGTGTTTGCTTCATGGATCAGTATTTTCACTTTTTCTCAATGCTCTGGCTGTTTACACATTTTACTGTCACTTCACATGCTAGGTTAATCAACCTCATAGGCGTGTCTGATTAAATTTATGATAACTGTTACACACCTATATAGTTTAATCTCATGAGTGTTTGTGGTTTATCTGTGTGGGTTTTGGCAGCAAGAGGCAGATGCAACCTTGCGTAAAGCACGAGCGGTGAAGGCCCAGAGGAGAGACGAGTACCAGAAAGCCCACACATCTACCAACCGCTCCCAGGAGGAGCAGTTAAATGCTGGTAACAAGCAGCTGGAGAAGAAGAGGAAGCTGGAGGAGGAGGCTCTGCAGAAGGTATGCAGGGGAGAAGATAACAGAGGGAAAATAATCCTACTATAGTAATAATCAGTATTATAAATAGCATCTTATAATGATTAAAAATTACATAACCTGACAGGTGGGGTTTACCACTCCAGGGTAATTTAATAAAATTAATTATTTAATAGCATGTCTTTTTGTGCCAACATACTCTGCCAAAATTTGCAGAAGTGCTTCCCTGTTGAATTTCTACATACTCATTGTACTCATTTCTTCCACACCCTCAAACTGTTCACTGTACACGTTGCTGTGTTCAGGCGGAGGAGGCCCAGGATCAGTACCAGACCTGTATGGCTGACGCAGGCGTCAGGAGGATGGATCTGGCCAACACCAAGAGCACCTTTCTCACACAGATCCGAGAAATGGTCTTCCAGTGTGACCTCACACTCAAAGCTGTGAGTGGACACTACAGTTGTACACATTATCAGTAATCAGCTGACAAACCAATAAACTGAGAGAAGAAACTAAATTGTCCAATAACATTTAGTCTGTTAAAGGGCTAGACAACATATTTTTATTATATCAGTATTGTTGTTTGAGTTTTCCTTTCCTGGTTTGACAGTAAATAGATGTGATTTTCTGAACTTACAGACTGTTCAAGCTGTTCTATTATTTGCATTTACCCACTTAATCATTAAGTCAGCATTACTCAGTAACAGTAAGTATTGATATTGAGTCTTCGGTTAAAAAATATTGTGATGTTTGATTTCATCCATATCACTCAGCCTGTCATGGCGTAAAGAACACACCACCATATGCATACAATTTAAGTTAGAAAGCTAACTTTTTATGCAATCAGAACAGTGTAGTTGGATAACAACACTGCTATCTCTTCGTCAGAGTTTTAAACACAGCCACGGCCACTGCCATGAATCTTTGCATGTATAACTGTCACAATACAGTATTTTTGAGAATTGATACAGTATCATGAAACATATCGCAATACTTATGTTTGTTCAATCAATATTTTCTTACACCACAAGCCATTTGATTTTCACCGTTGCTCAAATTGAGTACATATTTTTAAGATGGGACTGGTTAATCAAATTGAGTCCACAGAACTCAGTATTAAAAACAGATTTCAGAAATCTGTGAAGTACTGAAAGTTGCCACAGGATGCTTAGTCAGGTTCTCAATCCTGTTTATTTATTCATTGTTTATATTTTCTGATTTAAATCATCATTGTCATTATATTGAATGGGAAGAATAGAAACAACAGTACATCCAAGAATGTTTGTCTTCTTATCTATTTATAATCGCATGAGTATTCATTTGCCTATTGTCTCGTTCATTCAGTCAGTGAGTCATTCACTCTCTCACTCGCTCATTCATCTTTATTATATAATCTGTCTTTCTTCAGGTGACAGTGAACTGGTTTCAGATGCAGCAGGCGCAAACTGTGTCGCTCCCTGCCCACTACCAGGCCCTCAGTGACAGTGCCAAGTTGTACGATCCGGGTGAATGCTATGCTGAGTTTGTCCGGAACCTGCCTAAAAATCTGCCCAAAGAGCGTCTGCACTCAGACTCGATCTCCTCAGACAACACAAGGTACCAAAGGCTGAAGATTCTAGAAATGGCCTCTGTGTTTATACTCAGCAATGATGTTGATGATTTTGAAACTGCAAAGAGGACATCAACTCCTCCAAAGTCAAATTTAAACTCTTTAGCTTTGTGCAAGTATTTTCATTAATTAGTTTATGGAATCTGCTTGCTGCTTGGTTCCTTTTATTATGGTTTATTTTAGTTTGAATGCAGTCACCACAGTGAAGACTATTACTCATGTGACCATAATATGAGAACAGTCAGTGTTCAGTGAGCACAGCTGAGGTTTGAGTTTCGTTTTGGATTAAACTTCAGTTTTAGAGCAGAATGTTTCAAAATATCTTGAAGTCACTCCCGCCCCCTTTTAAAAGCTGTTCATAGCCTAGTTCTTCTTTCAGCAAAGGTAACAGTGAGTCAGGGTGGGAGGAAGCGAGACAGAGAGGGAGAGAATCGAGGAGAGACAGAATGCATGTTGAATTTGTTGCCCTTCCTCAGGAAATATCTGTGGCGCAGGCAGAATGCAGCAGGGGAGATTGTGAGCGTGAGAGTTTGGCCCTGGTTTAGAGCTGTCCCTAAGACTCTACTTAGATTGTCAAAGCAGCTTCCTACACACACACTCTCACTACCACTAAGAAAATAAGCAATACTGAATAACTTCACTTTTTAAGTACTGTTATGATTAATGATGTTGTTGCAGCTCTATTAGGTACAGTGAAGCATAAATCACAGGTGTTGACAGTGACTGAAAATGCTTTTGTGTCTTAATTTAGTTGCACTTGTGTTATTGTGAAGCCACAGACGTGTATAACGTGACATTATATGATGTAGTCGTCTGGTGGCCGAGCTCATTTCAGTTTCTGTTCCTAATCCTCTCTTTCGGTCTTAGTTAGGCCTTCAGTACTTGCATGAAAATTCACCGAGGTTATTCATAATTAGAGGCAGACTGATAAATTAGCCCGTCACTGCTTTATTGGTCTATATCAGTATCACTGTATTTATTGTCCAATATGTGCCAATATGAAAACTTTTTTATTTCACAGAACATAATGCAGATTTATTTGTTTTGTTTTATATACAGCATTTTATAGTTTGCTATAATAAGCTGTAATATCTAACATGTCTGAATTAAACTGTCAAAAAATGTTGGACATACATCATACATTTTGTTGAGTTGTGCACTTACATTATCCCAAATGTGGGATTACAAAAACTTTGACTGGTCTCCAGCACAGTTTAGGTCTCTGTAATGGAGAGAAACATAATGCTGTAATAACAAGGCAAGTTTTTTTTTTTCCAATGAAATGAATTGGCTTGCTAAATACAGCAGAGATCATAGAGGTGTGTGTAGTGTAGAGGTGCTATAATGCACGAAAATACTCTCATTATACAGTTGTCAGATACAAATTTTGCGTAACAGATTGAAATATGTCATGCTTGCTCATTACACTCTGCTCCAAGTAGTTATAAATGCTCAGAGTGTTAGTAGTGGGTGTTAGCAAAACAGATTATGAGCCAGAAAATGAAGCCTGGTGAAGTAATGGTTGAGTCACTGGTGTTATCAATAGTCTTGTCAAATCCCCACAGATACGACACACTAATTAAATACAGTATATTAACACTGGGCTTTGGATCAAAAGAAATCTTTTCTATTGGTGAATTCATCACACGTAACCTTAAATGCTGACTTTATTTCTCCAGGTTTGTGTTCAACAAAAGGTCAGTGGGCAGCACTCATTCCTCCCATGGCAACCTGTCGCAGGCATCCATCACCTCCTGTGACGTGCTGAGCGGAGACGAAGTGGACAGTCCCCTTCACCGGTCTGCGAAGATCGGCGAGCGGAGGTCCAACAGCAGCACAGACATACAAGGTGTTTACTCAGTTATTGATGCAAACTCAAAGGATGATCACAAGCTAAACAACGATATTTACAAGAACTGTTAATACCAGCAGACATTAGAGAAGATGTGTGATAACACATAGGCACAATTGACATGTTTTAAGTGTGTCTGTCTCTTTTATGCCTGTCTGTCAGAAATAAAAATAGCATTTTTGCAGACATGGATTATTGTTCTTTATGACATCTTCAAGTAAACCGCAGGTAATGCTTTTTTCCCCCAACATAGATATAAAGTATTTTAGAAACTGGGTGATCTCCAAACTAAAAAAAAATCTGTGGGTCAGATCAGCCTGCAAACCTACCTTTATCTTTACATGAGCTTTCCGGGGACTTTCCCTGCATTCTGACTCATAAAAATTTTGTCAGGTCTAAAATCAAAACAGTCTGAGTTATGTCTTGCTTACTCATCACAAGTCTGGAATATCTGTGTGACCTCTTGTCAGTATAAATAGCTGAAACTGACACTAAGAATATCACTAAAGGGGAAATTTAGCCATATTTCCTTGTTGTTAATCTGTGTCTGGGTGTGACGGGTGGTCTCTATGTTTTCTTGCAGCGTTGAGGAGTCAGGCCACGCTGAGAGCTTGGGCGTCCAGTAGTCAGGGGAGCCAGGGCGGAATGTGCAGTGACTCGGAGAGTGCGGGAGGCAGCAGTGAGTCGAGGTCCATGGACTCCCCCACTGCCAGTCCAGGTAGAAGGATTTTACATTAAAGGACCAGTGTGTAGGATTTAGTGACATCTGGCAGTGATTTTGCAGACTGAATTTCACTCTCCACTTCTAAGTAGGAGAATCTACATTGGCTGCAAAACTCGTGCCAAATGCGAAAGAACGAATCTAAAGCCAGTGTTAAGTTTGTCCATTCTGGGCTACTGTAGAAACTATGGATGAAACAGTATGAGAATTTTGTACCATGATTATAGTGACTAAAATTATCATGATCATCAGTATTATTGCAGTATTGTTAAAATTTTCAGAAAGTACTGAGAGGTTTTATATTGAAAATCTCTCAGCGATTTGAAATTCCGTCATGTCTTTTGTGATGTGTTTGTGAAGTGTTTTCACTGATGCAAAACAAACATGCTGTGCCTGCGTCTGTGCAGCAATCAAGTTTTAATGCTACTTAAAATTTTAAATAATGATACTGATAATTAGGAATTTTACTGTGGTTAATTGTGAAACTGGTCATCATTTCATCCCTTGTAGCAACACAGTATCCTCCGTACCCTCTGTCGATATAAATAGCTTATTCTAATGTAACGAAAACACAACCATTCTTATTTTCAGAGGATTATACATGAATGAAAACACACTGACAAATATTATAATATTATATTCCATTTCTGTCTTTAAACCTTTTGAAAAATGAATTTATAAAAAGGTCTTGAAGGTATTTGCACATGGAAATGATGAAAGAAGGCATGGGACACGGAAAGGAAAAAATTGTGCAGATTGACATTGAGAAGTTATACTGGAAACACAGCTAAATCAGCTCACTTAAAGAATGATAAAAACATCCTTTAAGCAAGATGATAAAGATAGTGACAACATAACAGAGAAGTAAATAGTTTGATTTCAATACCCAAATCACGACAAAGCTAAAAAAGGATGAAGGCACTGATGATGTATTTCTTCCAATTATAATCTTTAGTTTAACTTCCTCATTGTACAGCAGATCCACACACTACTCATCTTACTGTGCACTTCCCTCTACAGCTGAAACTACGTGTCACACTGTGCAAAGCTATGAAACATTCAACACCAAATGTACACATGTAGAGCAGTGTAGCTTATCTGTTCCCAGTGTTTCACTGGGATAGTGTCTTTGTACATTTACAACTAGCTACTGAACATCGTTATGTAGAAAATCATGATTTTTGTAATTATGCGCAGGTGACTTCAAACGACGGCTGCCAAGGACTCCCTCCACTGGGACTATGTCTTCTGCTGATGACCTGGATGAGAGGGAGCCACCATCGCCCTCAGACAATGGTAAGGCTGGTGTGTGTGTATGTGTGTGTGTGTTTTGTCTTCATGACTGTGTTTTATGTGCCTCCCTCTCCTCATGCTAATGTGTATACCAATTTTGGGCTTGTTTCAGTCAGTGTGTCCATTCATGTGACAGGGAAGTTAAGGAAGGGAGGGAGAAGTAATGACCGAGACAGCTGCACACCTCTCATACAGTATAGAGCTGTTTTATGGGCCCAGCTCTGTGGTGGATTTCGCTTACATCGAATGTTTTTACACTTGACGGAGCAGCACAGATGGGGGTCATGTTAGTTTTGGCGTATGGCCTCAGCTTACACTTCCTGTATCTATGCTGAGATGTTCTGGTCAGTGTTTATTTTCTTGTTGTGAATTGAAGCAGCAGCAAGCAGCTCTTCTTTTCAATTCCGTTTTTTTTTTTTTTTTTAAATTGTTGTGAGACACAATTGTTGTGACATTTAATTGCGTGTTAAACTGCATGATCAGCAGCTAAATTTATATTAAAATAAAATAGCTCTGTGTACTTTTATAGCACAATTTGACCTTTCAATGAACTTCTGTTATTTCATCACGTGATTAAGTGACAATGACTGTTCTATTTGTTTTATCCAAATTATCATATCTCAATTTAATCTTTTCTGCTGTGACTTTTTCACTCTTCTGAATTTTATGAATCGGGCTCTGAATTCATGTGTTAACAACAACTAGGAATGTGAAATTAATCCAAGCTACCGTTTACGTAGTAATGTGACATCAACAAATAACTCTGTATGAAGTCATGTGTCAAGTAAGTTCCCTCACCAGTGGCTCTGATTTTCAGGTCTGGCAGAGATGGTGACAGAGACGGCGAGCTCTCCTGGTCCCTTCAGAAACGCTCAGATGTCCAAAGCTGCTCAAACCCATAAGCTGAGAAAACTACGAGCTCCGTCTAAGTGCAGAGAGTGTGATAGTCTGGTGGTATTTCATGGAGCCGAGTGTGAGGAGGTACAGTATGCTCTTTCATTGGCTGTAGTAATTATATTAAATATCTAAAGTTGTTTATGATGCATTAGAAAGAGTAACAAAATGCTAAATCAGTTGTTTTATTTGTAAATCGTTTAATCTAAATTTCAATCAGTTAGCTACTTATTTCTTTATTTAACTGTGTCTATCTCCTGTCCCTTTCCAGTGCTCCCTGGCCTGTCATAAGAAGTGTCTAGAGACTCTTGCTATTCAGTGTGGCCATAAAAAGCTGCAGGGCAGACTCCAGCTGTTTGGTATCGACTTTGCCCAAGCAGCAAAGAACAGCCCAGATGGTATACCCTTTATCATCAAGAAGTGCACGTCAGAGATTGAGAGTCGAGCCCTCAACATCAAGGTAGACTTAGTTTGTTTGCACACAGTGGATATCTTGATATCTTGGATTGCAGTGTTTTTTCAAGCCTTGCAGACATAGTTTGGGTTATGTCTTGGATATGTCATGCTTATCAGTTATGGTTAACAGAGTTTTCCATAGTGCTGGCTGCCCACCAACCAACGGACTGCTCCTTTTAGTCCAGCTGGCTTCCTTATTTGGCTACTTTATTAATTTTTGATTCCAATAAAATAGGTGTGATCAACAAGTTACAAGTTAAAAGATATCCTAGAGGACTGTGGTATTTTTGCCATTGACCAGTTATGCAAACTAATGTCAGATGTCCCAATTCATGTTTTAAAAATAAAATAAAATGTGGTGGAACTTCCTGCAGTAATATACTGTATATAATAAGTATACATAGGTGTTTTCCACATTGTACATTTGATCCATGGTTTACATATTTGTTTATCATGTCATTGACTAATTTTCTGTTCCTTTGTATGTAATAAAGTGAATGTTCATTAAATCATACCTGCTTACTGCCCACAATAGCTATTTACAGACTGTTTTGACAAAAATGCACAAGAAGCCTTATTAAGAATTAGGTAGGCAAACTCATTAAAATATGCAATAATTAAGATCAGTGTATTTGATGGAATATTGGCAGTAGAATGAGCCACAGGCCACCAAATTTGGGCTTTTACCCCCTTAGCTGGCTACTTTTTCCCTCTGGCTGACTATTCCTTATCGTTGTGGAAAGCCCTGGGTAAAAATGTACCTGGTTTTTGCTCACAGGGGATTTATCGTGTGAATGGAGCCAAATCACGTGTCGAGAAGCTCTGTCAGGCATTTGAAAATGGGAAGGACCTGGTCGAGCTGTCTGATCTCTCACCTCATGACATCAGCAATGTCCTCAAACTATACCTGAGACAGGTGAGTCTGAACTTGTTAACAGTTAACAGTTAAAAGGTTATTGAAAATTTGTGGACAACTTCTGTAAAAGTATAAATTTTGATATGTGGTGTTGCACAAGTTGAAACTGGATCATTTTAGCAAACCTGATGGTCAAAGATTCTTTAACTGTGAGGTGGTGATCAATTAGGTTTCACTTATTTGTATTCATACATATTTTGAATAAACATTTTATTCAGTATGGATACACAGATACACAACATTGTAAGAATTCTAAACACTTCCTTGTTTTCTCTCTGTGTCCAGTTACCAGAGCCATTGATCCTGTATCGATACTACAACGAGGTTATCGGCCTGTCCAAAGAGTGCCAGAGAGTGATCGTGGAGGAGGCTGATAAACCTCCGAGCACTGAGACAGGAGAGAAAGGCCGTCCGAGTGTCAATCTCAACAGGGTCATTTTCAAGATTAGAGACTTTCTCAGACAGCTGCCTACAGCCAACTACAGGACTCTGCGCTTCCTCATAGCCCACTTGAACAGGTAAGAAGAGCTCTAAACAAACACCAAGAGCTCATCCATTGTAAGAACTTGTCTGCCTCTACCTCCCTGCACAAATACACGATAAACAAACTTCCTCATATGTCACAAAGGGAAACAGATACTTCCCTATAGCACGGAGGAAGTGGCACAAACTATTAAAAAACTCTTTCAAAAGTCTGGTTCAGCCACCACTGATATTTTTAAACGGAATATTCTGTTCTTATGTAATTTATATTTAATTTGGACAGTTTTCTATCCTAGAAGTTAGAAGTAATTATTGTTTGTAATTACATTTACATAAGTGATTGAGATTTTTTGATTATCACATGACAGAAAAGTGCTTTGAACTTCTTGACACAGGTTTAATTTTTTTTAGAAAGTTGCCACCAAAGCTTGCTCAGTGAAACTTTTACTCAGATCTTGACACTGACTGGCCCCCTTTAAGATGTTATAAATGGACTGTCAATCTATGGCTGATTCTGACTCAACATGGTGTTCCTTCCAACCCAGTTCAAATATCTGAACAACACCTGAACACATTTTTTAAGAATTAAGCTCATCATTACTCTTGTCTACCACAGAGTGACTGAGCAGGCAGAGGAGAACAAGATGACAGCGAGTAACCTGGGCATTATCTTTGGCCCCACGCTGGTCAAACCCCGACAGACAGACGCCGAGGTGTCCCTGTCCTCCCTGGTAGACTACCCCTACCAGGCCCTGATGGTGGAGCTGCTGGTGCGACACTTCCAAACGATCTTTGACGCTTCTCTTCTGCCTGGCTCCGACATCCCAACAACTGGCCAGGCATCCCCCAGACTCACCCCACAGGAGAAGGTGCAGCGGCTCAGCAGACACTCCACCTCCTTGATGGACATCAAAGAGGTGAGGAGGGATTGAAGGGTGCGACTGGGTTGTATTGGACTTGTAATGGGGGTAATGATCTTGGAATAATGGACGAACACTCTCAAGTTCTCACTGCTCTGGCCTTTTTGTGATAAAGTGGATGTCATTTTGTTTGATTTATAATACATTTTTACAAAGATTTTAAGGGGTGCAAGACATAATAATCAGTTCTTGTCTTGGGCCATTATTTAATCCTTAGTTTTAAAGGGAAATTCTGCTCATTTTAGACATCAAAGTCTGTTTACAAAGAGGTTGAACCAGTTGGATTATGAAAGTCACTGCATCACTGCATCATATCTATTGGACAAGAGCCACACTAGTTGTGTCTAACTAAAATATTTTGGGAACACAACAAACATGAGAAACTGTATTTCACATTTCTACTGCTGTTGCTACTATTGTATTAATAAAACATAATGGATGAAGTAAGAAGTAACACAGTGAGAAAAAAAATAAACCATGTACAGAAATCGAAAATTTTGATTCATCAAGGTGCATCAATAATCTCTGCATAATCGCGTCATTATTTTTCTCTTGCACAAAGCAGTAAGAGGAAAATAAGTAAATCCTATGTGGGATTCATGAAATGTGCGCTGACAGGCAAGTCTGTTCTTTTAAAACATTTTTCTCCAGGATTTTCATAAAGTAGGCCAAAATTACTTTTTCTTCATAAGATTTCACAATTGTTTGCACAGACAATATAAGATCAAATTTGTGCACACAAATGATTCATACAGGAGGCTGATACTACTTGCCGTAGTTTGGTGCAAAAAATAACGGCATGATATGAAAAGATGTGAAAAGATTAAACTTTTTTTATTATTACTTTTTTGTTGGAATAAACAAGTTCAGTTGTTGTGTAATTGTTTGTTGTTGTGTTGTATCATTAAGCTCCATTTTCATCAAAGTGAGCCCATTGTAGTGTTACAAAAATGCTGATAACAGTATTGTTTGTCAGGACGCTTATTGATATTTTGCTACTGACCAGTCAGGAACCGGTACCTGTTTAGAACCAATTCTTGATACCTATCCCTAATTATGTTAAGTAATAATGTACAATAACGTTCCAAAAGCAAACATCATTGACTATTTATTGATATATGTTGCACAGATTGAATCTGATTGTTTTTTTATGTCCTTGCAGAGTGCCAAAGTGTACAAACGATACTCATCAGTAATCCCGTCCTCACACATCCTGGACGAGGTTCAGGAGGTCCAGCCAGGAACTGACAGGACAGATGCCTCGGCTCTGGACAGACTCAACGGGATCCAGTCATCTACTGGAGAAGTCCAGAGGTCAACTTTAGTGTTTGGCCGTCCCAGCGCCACCATCCCCACCACCACCAGCACCACCACCACCACCACCGTGGCACCAAAGGTCCAACTACGCACCCAACGCACCAGACACGTGTCTCGTCCGATCAGCATGCCACTGGAGCGCCTTCCCACCCCCGCCCAGATCAGCGAGAGGAATAACCGCAACGCTGCTGCTAACGCTGATACGAACTCTGCCGTCTCTGAGACTATACAGGAGATACCAGAAACAGAAAAGGCTCGTCAGAGCAGCTCATCCAGGGTTAGCACCTACTACATCACGCCTTTTATCGACACACAGACGATGCAGAGGAGGACATGGGACAAGTACAAGTACAAGCACTATGACGTTACACCCAGGACTGCTATGATTGTGGCCAACCTGCCGCCTGCCAGCTCTGGAGTACAACCTGTAAAGGCTGCAGTGCCTGTCACTGTTAGCCCGGCCATAACCACTGCCTCTGTGGCCCCCACCACGGGCAGTGTGAGTACCATATTCTCCAGCAGCCCATACACCGTCTCCGTCAAGCCTGTGTGGACTTCTAAAAGGGAAAATGACACAGTTAATTCAGTCAGTGAGCCTAGAAGCTCGCCAAACCTCCCGCTAACACTCAGGGCACCAAGAACTCTGCAGCCTCCCCCTGGAACTTTCTACAAACCCCCCGTTTCCATTAACAGCAGAGCTAGGACACTTCCAAATTGGACTACTACTGTCACCACCATCACCACCACCACCACCACCTCATCGCTGGCCCCCGCCAAACCTGCCGAGGTAGTCACGCCGTCCCCTGCCCTCACAAGCCCCCCACAGACACGGCTCCAGACGCAGGACTCCACTGACAGCGCCATTGACCCCGGGGGATCGACCTCCGCTACCCTTTCACCTCCCCAGTCCCCTCCCCCGAGCAGCCCTGAGGACCTCAGCCCCAGTGAGACTAAACCCGTCTACCAAAGACTGCGACCTCGGCGTCTGCAGGAGCTCGAACACAGAGAGGCTCATTTTGTGTGACGCCAAAAATAAAAACATATTATATCTGTAAATATTAATGTATCTGTGCCATAGTGTATACTGGGAAAAAACATTTTTATCATACAAGCTAAGAGTGGGAGAAAATAGACCATGAAAGTGTTATAAGTACTAATATATTTTACATGTTCAAGTCAAAATGTCTCTCAAACATTCAAAACAAGCAAATACTTCAAGTATGGTGCCAACTTTGAATGTTTAGTGTCATGAACTGTCTGTTTTTATGTCAAAGAAAATTTGCCAACCATAAATCTGACATCTGCCTGTAAAGAAATGTAAACCTATCGTTTAAGTTCATGTTTGATTTGTTACAAAATCATACTTTATTGTAATCACACAATGCACTTAATGCAGGTTCAACTCCTTAATGTTGCCTTTAATGTTAAAATTTGCTTAATTTTGTATTTTATTCCACAAGGAACAGATGGAAGTATTTTTAACATGAGGTTTTCAATTTTACCTTTTTAAAGTTGTCCATTGTAGCCTGTGATTGGTACATCTTTTCTCAGTATGTAAACCTTATGTATCTGTTTACGTTTTTTTTATATTCATTCATACATACTGCATGTTTGTCACAGTAATTTTGTGTCATCGCATTATTGTGACTATACAGAAAAAGAATGACATGCAACAATACTTGCTGCAAATTAAAAACGTAGTTTAAACTGTTAATTCTGTTTGATTTTTAGATCTCTGTTCAGTGCCTCAGAGAAAAAGGGTTATATTTGAAACTTTTAAGGGTTTCTTTTGAAGCTCTGTAGACATTTGTTTACTTTGTGTGTTTTATTTGGTAACTAACAAATCTGCCCCCCCTCTTAAATTACAGCCTATTGTGTTTCAAACATGTACGCAATCAAGTTTTTGGCTATATTTTGCTTTAATGGAGAAAGAGACGATGGAATGGTATCAGATTTAGTACTGCAACTACTGATTATTTTCTATTATTTTCTTATTTTCTAAGTCACGCAGTAACACAATAAAACAAACTAGCAGACAGGCAGCGATAGACCAACAACTCCTCTGTTCTGTGTGGTACAATTACTGATTTTGCAAAAGGGGTCTGGTGGCCTTGCAGAGAGTGACATTTTATTTATTTAATGGCCGGTTTGCTATGGCAAATCTTTTCTGATGGCAAAGTAAAGTGGTGAAAAATAGACTAACTACTGTAGGTAATACACTGACTATTGATAAGCACCTAATATAACCCCACTTCAAATAATCCAAATTTTTCCTTTAGTTTTTACAATTAATCATTAGTCTATAAAATGAAAGAAAATAGTGGGAAAAAAAATAACTGTGACAGTATTTTACAGCCTAAGGAGACCTTTTGTCTGACCAACCACCCAAAACCCAAGGATAACAAATTTGTCATATTATAGAGAACAGAACAGAAAATTATCTCATTAAACAATGTGGAAACAGAACATGTTGAAAATTGAGTCTAGTCTGACTAGTTGCCAATTATTTTCTGCCCACTGGCAAATTAATTCTTATTTCGATTTATATTCAAGACCTCAGAGAACCAGGGTTATATTTGAAACTTTATTTCTGTAGACACAAGTTTACTTCATGTATTAACACTTCCTGTGACATTATATCCTATCTATATATATTTATATCCTATGTATTTCAGTCATGGCTGCAGTCTGATTTGTTGCTATAATTTGCTGCATTTGTCAAACTGGAGAAAGACACATTGGACTTGTGTGATACCAGGCTACCTTGCCAGACTTGTGCAGGGTTAAGCCCTGAATTTACCTCAGTTTCTGGGTAAGCTGTGTCTGTTGTACACACAGTTCGCAGCAGGTTCAAGTAGTTTTAATGTGCTGCTGTCAAGGCTTCACATTCTCCCAACCTAATTACCCCTGTCACCTGCTCCACCTTGTCGAGCTGCTCAGAGGAGTGAATCATTTCAGCCGTGTGCAACACAAACCAGCAACAAATGTCTCACCTTCAGGTCATGTAAGCGTCTATGTAGCTAAGTCAGAACTCTGATTTATTTTGTAGATGTTAAGCTGAAAGGCTTTCCCGAAGAATGGCAATAACTGAAGGTAAATCTTGCTCCTGGACACTTTCTGACAAACATTTTTCTCCCCCTCCTCTCCTACAGGACAGTCTTCCTCTACACCAGTATCCCTCCTGTCCTCTCCAGCACATATCCCCCTAATTCTGCCTCAAAATGGATGACTGTTGTCTTTTTTCTGCCTGCCCGTGTTGAGCTGGGAGATTAGAGCAATCAGATTAGGAGTGCTGCTGACCTGCAGGCAGAGGAGAGACAGAGAGAGTGGGCAGCTAGGAACCGTACGGAGCTCTTCTACCCTGCTTAATGTTTTCTATTACTTCAGCTTGTTTGTGAAGCTGTTTCTCTCGATGTCGTACGACTTTTATATCATTCCATAAGAGGTAAGGCTCAGGATTATCTGCTTTGTTGACAGAAATAGGATGAGCTGTGAGAGCTGACAGGTGTGTGGTTGCTAATTACTGTTTTAGTTTGTCTAATGCCGAGATTTTAACATCATGTAATGGTGTCAAAACAGATCCAGGTGGATGCTTTTCAACTGTTCTCCCCGTTATGTCTTCTTGTATCAGTTAGTTAAACACGCAGCAGTTTTTCGACGATGACACATGTTACAAAATTACTCCAGGTTCCTGTCAGTCTTGTGCAATTACTATTTTAGTAATAAGGTGATTTCAGAGAAGTCAAAAACGATGGCAGCCTTTATTTTACTATTTTAGTCTCACCGTCTGTCCTGTTGTTCTGGAGACAAGTGTTTATGTCCCTGCATCCTCAGTCTGCCGGTCTGTGGGTAATCTATTGGACATGTCAGTCCGAACAAATTACTCTTCATGTCCGACATTCTGTGAGGCCACCTGCACATAACCCAAGTTATTGGCATCTGAGGGTTTAAGTATTCAGTTGTAAAATGAATTTATCTGTATGATAAAGTTTGTACAAATTGTATTTATCAATCAGAAGTGCTGTTTCATGTGCATACACATGTCAACTCATGTTTATATTTTGTTAAAAATGATGTTGGACTCTATATTTTAATCATTTTCCTGTAGAGAAATTCTCACCTTCTGCACACATGCCTTCACTAAACTTTAAAGTTGGTTGTCTTTTGCTCAGGAGCACTTCAGAAGGGTCTAGGCTTTCCAAGAAGTGTTTTTTAAAATTATTTATTCATTCATTCAACCTTCACTTTAACTAAGAAATACATGGAGGTAGAGACCTCATTTACAATATAGCCAAGTAAAAAATATAAATAAAAGCTCTCAGACACAAAGAAACATCAATAAGAAACTTAGATAAAAGTGTTGATAGGAAGTAAAAACTATATAACTAAACAAAAAAACCTCAATAATAGATTTAAAAAAAAAAAAA